>PVJH01019604.1:0-42361 GCA_004026705.1 Nesogale talazaci
ATCAGTTCTCCCTACCTCCCCCCACCTTTCCCTTCCCCTCCTGGTATGACTACTCTCAATATTGGTCCTAAGAGAGTTGTCTGTCCTGGATTCCCTGTGTTTCCAGCTCAGGGTATGTCCTAGATGGATTTGTAAGTTACAATTAGGATCATAATAGTGGGGTGGGGGAGGAAGTCTTACAGAACTAGAGGAAAGTTGTATATTTTTATCAGTGATATGCTGTCATTTTATCTCCCTTTTGACCCATTTTAAAGTTGCTTGTTTTTAGTATTTTCTGCTTTTGCTTTGATTGAAGTTTTTCTGTTTTGACTAGTCATTATTATTGGGGTTTTTTATGTGTTTGTTTGTTTGCTTTGTGATTGTGTTCTGTTTTATACAATTTTCTGTATATGAAATCCAGAAAAGGTAGCTCTATAGAGAGAGTAAGTGGATAGGGGCATGGCAGGGAAGGATGGGGGGAAAGAGGGATCTAAAATAAATGTGAGGATAAAATGTTCTAAAACTGACTGTGTCGATGATTGCACAAAGGTTCCTATGATTAAGCACTTAGATTACATGATAACTGAAATATATACCAATAAAATGATTTTTTAAAAGAGGGTCCTGGACATGAAACTCATGGGGTAGTCCTACCGTGCCCTGTAGGATCACTGCGAGTCAAAATTCACTTGATGGCAGTGAATTTGAATTTTTTTGTTTAACCATTGAAACAATTGAAATACAATAATTTCCAAAGTAGGCAAGTGGCTTTACCCAATACAAAAAATAAAGCAGTAAGGGGGAAAACACTAAAAAAAACGAAGGGAAGAAGTGAATAAGACCATAAAAAATATTTGAATTAAAAATAACTGTCAGTTAATAGAAATAGATTAAAGATAATGATCAATATATTTGTGGGATTTTTCCCAACAGTTTTATTGGCAAGTAATTTATATAGCATATAATTTAATAGTTCAATCATTCAATCATATCAAGGAGAATCATAAAATCACCCCCACATTAAATTTAGAACACTCCTCCCCTATGGGATTACATAAAATTAGTTATGTAATCACAATATGTTCTAGTACTGCCTCCCTCTCCCATCTTCATTACCATTCCTCCCTAGCCTCTACTCCCCACCCTTGCATTCCCTATATCCCCTTGAATCAGTTATTATCAATGTGCATCCACTCCTCCTGTGCTTCACAGCTTGGAGACCCAACAGAACACAATAACCAACAGAATAGTACTAAGGTGGTGTGTTAGTCAAGGTGGAGACAATCGAAACATCTCAACCCTGGGTGGGGTCTCTACATTGCTTCTCCACTTCAGAGGTCTTGTTGCATCAAGGTCCATATGGCTTCTTCAGCTCCCAAGGCATGTGACTTGTCAGAAGAGTCTTCAAGAAAGTGAAAAGAAAAAAATGTCTCCTGCCTTCCAGGAGGAAAATACAGGAGTTCCCAGAATTCTCTGGAGAAGGCCATGTCCACAGAGGCCTCATTGACTCTACAATCACTGACAGGCTAGATTCCCACCCACCCACCCTTTTGCTCATAGTCCTCTCAAATTGACAGCTCATTATACAACTACCACAGGTAGTAAGGATAAAATCATAATAGTATACAGATAAAAATAAAAATAATGTGTAAGAAGGGAAAAAAAACCTCCAACAACATTCAAAAAGCCAGGAGAAAAACTTGTCATGGAACCACTAAGAAATACCTCCACCTAGAACATATTCTGATTGCCAAGTGCTGAGTTTGATCCAGCATAGTGAAACTTAAGTCATCTCTGCCTTTTAGTTAGGCTGTTTGAGACTCTTGTATATGACTTGAACAGACGTACCAATGGCTGTTGGACCAGATAGGGCTGCCACCATCCCCTGTGGCTCTCTACAAATTGGGTGTTCATAAAATTTGCTCTGATGCTTTTCAAATTTTCTAATTGTCATCTTTGGATCACACAAGCTATTTCTTCCATGTGGACCTAATTGAGTCCTCGCTTTGATGACTGTTTGTTTGAATATAAGTCTTTAATAACAAAAACACCTTTCTGATTGGTAACTGGGCACCATCTGCTTTCTTCACCAAATTTTGCTGTAGCACCCTTGTCTTCCGTGATAATCTCATGAGGGTGAGTATCAAGCAGAGTCATGCAAAGCACTGATCATTCTTAAGTTGGAGCTCAAACTTATTGGGAGCCTAAATTTGGTTTTTATTTTTAATCCAGCTTTATGTTAGCTGTAGAAAGAAAACCAGGATCCAGAAACATGGAAGATAAAAAATGCCAATATGTTAATCAAATATTAAAAGAACAACATCCCTGCATGGAGCTGCTCAGGTGCAGAGAGGACTGTGGGGCCAACAACAGCTCAAGACATGATGTCCCCTCACTGGAGCATACTGTGACAGAGGACAAGACTGAGGACAAATGGCAGGGAGTGAGTCAGTCTGACCCCCCCCCCCACAAGGGGGTGAACCAAGCAAGGAGCATGACAGATCAGCAAGGGGAGCAAAGAAAAGCCACAAGCCCCTGAGGAGCCCCCGAAATCGACTTCAGGCTAGGAGTGGCAGTTCCCAGAAACCCCACGCCACCCCCAGGACTGGTGCAGATGTAGTCATGAAAGTCAGTAGAAAGACCTGGAATTATGTACGCTTTTTTGTTTGTTTAGTTGATTTCTTTTTATTCGATTTTTATGTGTTCTTCTTAATTTTTTTTCTCCATTATTGTTGTTTTGCCTGCCTATACAAGATATGGGCAGGGGAAGCAAACCCAAGGAAATAGCGACAGGACCAACGGTTCCAGAGGGACTTGTGGGAAGGAGGGGGGAGGGGAGGGGAGTTGAGCAAACAAGGCCATGGAGAAGGAAGCAACGAGGGAATAAAATCAGCAAAGAGGGGGTGTGGATATCCTGGGGGTGTTGGAGCAGCAGCAGCCTAGCTGAGAGGAATTGCAAAGAGGCAGAAAAAGGGCGAGCAGGGTGGTGGGACAGGAGGAAGGGAAAAGAAAACAGAGAAAAGAATCTAGGAAGCAAAGCTACAGATATACAAACATGGGTCTGTACATATGTAAATATATTGATTCATAAAAATAGAGGCAATTGACCTACTTACCTATATTTTAATTATTTAATTGAGGGGCTCTTACAGCTCTTATAGCATTTCATACGTCAATCATCTCAAGCACATTTGTACATATATTGCTATCATCATTTCCAAAACATTTTCTTTCTACTTGAACCTTTGGTATGGGTTTCTCTTTTTTCCCTACCTCCCCTCATGAACCATGGATCAATTATTATTGTTATTATTTCATGTCTTACACTGTCCATTGTCTCACATTTCTGTTATTCATCCTTTTTGGGTATGTGGGGGGTGCAGCTATATAGCTACATATAGCTATATATGGCAATATGTTGAGGAAGTGGATGGAATTTGGACCTCTACACAAGGACTCCCTCAAGGCAAGAATACTTTGTTCTAGCAACTTGGTCTCTTGTGATGCTCACCCTCCTGACATGATCATTGAAGACACAATGGTTGCATAAACTAGTGGTGAAACAAGATGATGGTGCCCAACTACCAAAAGATAGAGTGTCTGGGGTCTTAAAGGATTGAAAATAAACAAGAGGCTATCTAACAGAGGAGTAACAAGCTGACATGGAAGAAGCATACCAGCCTGTGCAATCATGAGATATCAACAGGATTGGACAACAGGCATCAGGAAACCCAAAATAAACAAACAAAATATAAGGTTGAGAACGAGGGGGAGTTGAAGTAGAACTCACTTGTAGACAATAAGACATCACCTCATTGAAGAGTCACAAGGAAGGGATACGTCAACCAGAGCATAGAATAGCACTGATGAAAGGCAATGTTCCTCTGGTTCTTTGAAGCTTCCTCACTTCCACTATTATGACATCAGTTCTGTCTTTTGGTTCTGGCTAGACTGGAGAATGTACACTGGTATCGATAAAAGAGCTCAGGATACACAGAATCCAGGTCAGATCAACCTCTCAGGAACAGAAATGGGAGTAGTGATACCAAGACCTTAGAGGAATGGTGGTGGGAGGAGGGAAGGAAGGGGATACTCATCACTCCTCTTTTTTCCCCTCTCTTCCTGTCTCCCATCTTTTTGACCCCTTGATAATTTATAATTGTTTTCATACCTCCCTCCAACCCATCTCCCTTCACTCTCATTTCTGCTGTTTGGCACTGTGTTAGTCCAGGTAAACTAGAGAAACAATCCATAGACATGCATATGGATATAAGGAAAAGATTTATAAACAAGAGGAATGGGACATTGAGAAAGCATCCCAGCCCAGGCCAGTTCAAAGTCATAAGTCCAATATTAGCCCATATCCCCGATATCAGTCTATAAAGTCTCCTTCCAACTTCACAAAGTCACAGGTCAGTAGGTGCAGAATCCCAGCACTGGCAGGGGCTCCCCATGGCTCCTCACTTCCAGGGCTCAGGGTCCTTCAACAGCATCCAGTGGTGGTAGAAGCAACTCAGTGCTGGCAGGGATCTCCAGCTTCAGAGGTCTGGTTTCATCAGGGTAAGGTCGTGTGGCTTCTCCTCAAGTTTCTTCAGCTCCTTGGATGCTGCCATCTTGTCTTGTCCATGGTTTTTTGTCTCAGAGACTGACTCCTAACAACTGGAGAGATGGCTCCTCGTTTCCACCAGGGAAATACCGTGAGATTTCCCAGCAGTCTCAGGAGAAAGCCATGCCCACATGGAGGCCTCATTGGCTACTCAATAGCTATCTCCAGATTAACAGGTTAGACTCCTCCCCTACATCTCAATCATGAAATTAACATAAGCACATGACCACCACAGGCACCCTGATTGGGGGTGCGGGGAGGGTTATGCATTGATCATTGTATTTGGTTTCCTCCTCCTCCTCTCTCCTCCCCTAGAACCTTTTCCTACCGTCCTGGTATCACTGCTTCCATTTCTATTCTTGAGGGGTTGATCTGACCTGGATACCACGTGTCCTGAGCACTTATCTATACTAGTGCACATGCTCTAGTCTAGCCAGAACTGAAAGGCAGGACTGAGATTATGATAAGGAAGGTGAGAAAGCCTCAAAGAGCAGTAGCACCTCAAAAATAGAAGGCAAAAATTTATGGAACTACAAAAAATTAATAAATTCACCATCATGAAGGAAATGTTAACACATTTCTCTCTGTAGCTTGTAGATCAAACAGATTAAAAAATCACTAAGGGTATGCGCATGTTCCTGCCCAATATCTACAGGGGAAGTAAAAAGTATTGCTACTGGATTTCCATTTCAGACATGCTTGGGTTTATTCCAAACAAACCTAAGAGATCCCAACAACACAATGGCTCTCAAGGGAATCTACAAGGCTGGTTAAATTCGGGTCAGAGAAGTCAGCTCAGAAGGTTATACCAACTTATTTTTTGAAATTACAAAGGAGTCACTTCAATAAATTTTCTCCAAGGACGCAGGATGAGCACAGGGAATTATTATGCAGAAATTTTAAGGAAATCAATAACTGCATTGACAAGGGGCGGGGGCCAGGGGGAAAGTCACACCACGGATTTTGTTTGTTTGTTTTCCCATCAGGGCAATGCTCATTCTTCAAAGTTAGCAAGGGCTATTTTTTTTACTCTTTGGGAAATCTTACCCATCCACTGACAGCCCTGATCTTGCCTCTTCAGACTTCTTGCTGTTCTTCAAACTTAATGACCATGGAAAAGGAACACCGTATGAGTTCCTCAAGGTCGTAAGAACTGCCATGTAACCAGAATGTCAATCAAAGATCTCAGAATTCTTTGAGGAAATGTTACAGCTCTCACTGCCGTAGAGTTGATTCTGACTCACAATGACCCTGGTGGATTTCGGGGACTGTATGTACCTCTTCATTGGGATAGAAAGCTGCCCTTTCTCCCAATGAGCTGCTGGTAATTTCTAACTGCTGACTCATGGTTGGTACCTGAATACATAACCCAGTAAGCAACACCATCGTCAGGGGTACGTAGACCTAAATTGAGATACATAGACAATTTTATTAAATAATATTTCTATAATTTTGTAACGATACTTTCTTCTCACTTGTTCTTGTATTCTCTTGTCTCTGGTGTGCTTTCCTGTAGCCCCTATAGTTCTCTTGTTTTTGTGGGGCCATCCCGGTCTAACCCCATTGCCCTCGAGTAAATTTTTTTAAATCATTTCATTGGGGACTCATACCCACAATTTCTTACCATAATCCATACATCATTCCATTGTATGCCAAACACATTTGTACATTTGTTGCAATCATCATTTCCAAAGCATTTGCTTTCAACTTAAGTCCTTGGTATCTGCTCCTCATTTTTTCCCTTCCCTCCCTGCTCCCCCCTCCCCCATGACCACTTCATAATTTATAAATTATTATTTTGTCATATATTACACTGCCCAATGTTTCCCTTTACCCACTACTTTGTTGCCTGTACCTCAGGGAAGAGGTTACATGTAGATCCTTAGCATTGATACCCCCTTTTTACACCATCTTTCCTCCAACCTTCCAGTGTTGCTACTCTCACCACTGGTCCTGAAGGGATCATCTGTCCTGGATTCCCTATGTTTCCATGTGTTAGTCTGGGTGGGCTAGAGGAATAAATTTCATAGACACGCACATAGATATAGAGAAAAGGGTTATATACAAGAGGAACAGGACATTGAGCCCAGTCCAATTCAAAGTCATAAGTCCGATATTAATCCATATGCCCGAAATCAGTCTATAAAGTCTCATTCCGACTCACAAAGTCACAGGTTGGTGGGTGCAGAATCCCAGCGCTGGCAGGGGTCTCACATGGCTCCTCACTTCCAGGGCTCAGGGTCCATCAACAGCAGAAGCAACTCATCGCTGGCAGAGGTCTCCATGTGGCCAGCTTCAGAGGTCTGGCTCCATCAGGGCAAAGCTGTGTGGTCTCTCCACTGGCTCCTCCAGCTTCTCGGAGAATGCCATCTTATCTTGTCCATCATTCATCATCTCTCACTAACTTCCAACAACTGGGGGGATAGCTTCTCATCTTCATAAGGGAAATATCATGAGACTTCCCAGACGTATCAGGAGAAAGCCATGCCCACATAGAGGCCTCATTGGCTACTCAATGGCTATCTCCAGGTTAACAAGCTAGACTCCATCCCTACATTTCAATCATAAAATTAACATAAGCACATGACTGCCACATTCCGGTTCCTAGCTGTACATCCTCTGGTCTAGCCTAATTTGTAAGGTAGAATTGGGATCATGATAGTGGAGGGTGGGGTGGGGAAGAAGTAATTAAGAACTAGAGGAAAGTTGTATGCTTCATCATTGCTACACTGCACCCTGACTGGCTTGTCTTCTCCCCACGACCCGTCTGTAAGGGGGTGTCCAATTGCCTACAGATGGACTTTGGGTCCAATCTATACTCCCCCTCATTCACAATGATATAATTTTTAATTCTTTGATGCCTGATACCTAATTCCTTTGACACCTCATGGTCACAAGACTGGTGTGCTTCTTCCATGTGGGTTTTGTTGTTTCTGAGCTAGATGACTGCTTGTTTACTGTTGTCATCATTTTGTTTTCTTTTGTCGCTTCATCTTCCTATGTCTTGTTTTTGCATGCATATTATTATCTCTGCTGGTCTATCTAGATAAGATAGGTTGGATAATCAGCCTATAGGAGAAAATAATGGGACAGATGGTTCTGGGAGGATATGGGGGTGGGGGTTGGGGAATGGAGGTGGTGTTGACCAACCCAGGAACAAAGGAACAATTGGTGATCCAAAATCCGTGGCAAGGAGGCTGTGAGAGGCCTGGTAGGGGTTTATTAAGGATAAGGTAACTGAAAGAAGTTACTGAAACCCAAATGAAGGCTGAGCATGATAGTTGGACAAGAGAAAAGTAAAAGTAAAGAAACAGGGGGCAAAGGATATTTATAAAGGTCTAAATATAGGGACGTACATAGGTAAATATATTTATATATGCTTATGGGGGAAATAGATATACGTGCATATATTTATAGATTGGGTATTAAGGTAGCAGATGGATATTGGACCTTGACTCAAGTACTTCCTCAATGCAAGAACACTTTGTTCTATTAAATTGTCACTCCATAATGTTCACCTTCTTGACACAATCCCTGAAGACAAAGTAAATGTGATAAAGAAAGTTGATGGTGCCTGACTATCAAAAGATATAGTGCCTGGGGTCTTAAAGGCTCAAAGATAAACAAGCAGCCATCTAGCTGAGAGGCAACAAAGTCCACATGGAAGAAGCACGCCAGCCTATATGACTATGAGGTGTCAAAGGATTCAGATATCAGGCATCAAAGAACATAAAATCATATCATTATTTACCCACCTTCCTGACATGATCGCTGAAGATAAATGAATGCATAAGCAAATGTGGTGAAGAAAGCTGATGGTGCCCGGCTATCAAAAGATATAGCATCTGTGGTCTTAAAGACCTCGCATAACTTTTAATAGCATCCCTTTCTATTTTCAGGAGTGTTTGGTTTGAACAATAAATTTATATTGTTACTTTATCTCTATATAGCACACCATGAAAATAAAAGCTTTTTGCATGTGTGTTGTGATAGTGACTTGGATAAAGAATGCCACGTTGCTTTCGATGTGATTTTTCCAAAACAAGTGTGAGCAAAACAAGCTAGTCTTCCTTTGGATATCTATGATAGTGACATTTCTGGAAATTTTGGTGTTTATTGAAGCATGTCTAAAACTTTAGTGTTTGTGTGTAAAAAGGAGATGGATACAGGGCTTGCATAATTTTAAATAGGTTCTCTACCTTAACAGAAGGAGCACTTAAGAAAATCATGCAGGAACTAGCACCGTCCTTTTCTGTAGGAGGTTATCTTATACTTTACAAAACTTTAAGCATCTACTGTCATTAGTTCACTAAGAGCTAATTGTACATCCCCCAATTATTTTTGACAAAATATCCACTACATAGAAACTTCAGGACTAAGGTGCAGATGCTAGTCATCACTAAAAGGCTACCTATGTGTGGCAGTCATGTACTTTGGTGCCAATTTGATTAAGAGTATAGGAGTGGAGTCTAGCCTGTCAATCTGGAGATAGCCAATGAGACCTCTGTGTGGGCATGACTTTCTCTGAGAATTCTGGGAAATCTCATGCTATTTCCCTGTGAAAGTGAGAGACTATCGACTCAGTCACTAGGAGTCACTTTACTAACAAGGCACAAAAACTCAGTCCCTTGGTATGCTCGCCTGACAAGACAAGAGGGCAGCATGCTGATAGACCCTGAGTCTTGGAGGAGTCAGAGGAGAAGCCACATGGGCTTACCATGATGAAACCAGGGGCTGGGGAAGACACGTGGAGACTCCTGCCAGCCCTGAGATGCTTCTACTGCCACTCGATACACAAGACCCTGCTCCCACTGGCCTGTGATTGTCCTGGTACCATTGCACGTGCCTCGTGAGTCTGAAGAGGATTAATGGATTGCTATTAGACATATGGGCTAATATCAAACTCATGGACTTGGACTGGACTGGGTTGGGATGCTTTCTCAATGTTCCATTTCTCTTGTATATAAACTTCTCCCTTATATACATATGCATGTTTACGAATTTGTTTCTCTAGTCTACCAGGACTAACCCACTGTTTCAATTGAAAATAAAGAACATAAATATGGCATAAGCTCTGATATCTTTCAGTGCATGTATTTTCTGTCAAGTAGCGTGCCTTCCCCAGTAAGTTAGATGATGAGTATAGTCTGTATCTGGCTTATCTTTGGCACTCCCCCAAATTACCTCAAAGGTAAGTTAAAAAACTGTATTTGGGAACGTTTTGTCATTACAGAAAAGTTATACAGTACAGATTATTTTAATGAATATCAGTGTGGTACATTTGTTGTACTTAGTAGACCTATATTGAGACATTATTATTAATTAAAATCAATGCTTTAATCAAATGTCCATAAGTTTTACCTGGTATGTCCTTTCCATTCCAGTGTTTAATCCCTATGCTGTTTTGGTTATTGTTGTTCAGTGCCATCTATTTTATTCTGACTCACAGTGACCCTATATGCACAACAGAACTAAACATCACCCAGTACTGCGCTATGCTCACAATTGTTCTTATGTTTAAGTCTTTTGTCATGACTGCAAGTAATCAATATATCTTGTCAATGGTCTTCCTGGTTTTCTCAGCAACTCTACTTTACCAAGCATGATATTCTCCTCCAAGGATATGTCTCTTCCTGACATGTTCAAAGTACATGAGACAAGGTTTCACTGCCATCCTTGCCTCTAAAAGGCAAGATTTCTCCCAAAACAGATGTTTGTTCATTTGACAACTCACGGTACTTTCAATATTCTTTGCAAGTACCATAGTTCAAATGCATATGAAATGAAAATACTATAGCTTGTGTCAAGTGCACCTTACTCCTCCAAGTACCATTAGTACAATTCAACACTTTCAAGAAATCTTGTGTAAAATACAGAGCAATATCATTAACATTAAATGCAAGTAAATTTTTTTCTGAAGATCATTCAACAGTGGTTTCAACATTCCATTGATAGAGAGCTGCCAGCTGTTTAGACTAGATTATGAAGAGGACATGGAACAAGGGTTAGGCTTGCTAATGTCAGATGAATTGTGGCTGAAAAAAGCAGATACCAGAAAGATGTTTGCTTGTGTTTTATTGACTATTATTAGGAATTTGACTGTGTGCATCACAACAAACTTGAGAAGAATGGGAACTCCACAACATTTGATAGTGCTCATGCAGGATCTGTATATGGATCAAGAGAGAGGTGTGCAAACAGCATGGTTTGAAATCAGGGTTCTATCCACTCACCAAACTTATTCAATCTATCTGCTGAACAAATCACCAGAGAATCTGGATTATATTAACAAAACTTGGGCATCAAGATTGGAGGAAGATTTATTAACAACCTGTGATAAGCAGATGGCACAACTTGGCTTGATGAAAGTGAAGTAAACTAGAAGCACTTGCTGACGAAGATCAAGGATTGCAGCCATCAGTAAGGATTACATATCAATGTAGAGTAGATCAAAAGCCTCACAACTGGATCAATATGTAGCATCATGATAACAGAGAAAAAAATTAAAGTTGTCAAGAATTTCAGGTTATATGGATCTACAAACAATGGTCAAGTAAGCAGCAGTCAGGAGTTCAGAAGATGTATTGACTTAGGTAAAACTGCTACACAAGACCTCTGGAAGGTGTAGGTTGGTTACTTTGAGGATGAAGGTGGTCCTTGTTATTTCAGTCACCACATGCTATACTACATTTAATTGTCATGTCTCCCTTGACTCTTCTTGACTGTGAGAGTTTATCAAACCCTTATTATTTTTTATTACCTTGAAAATTTTACTTAGTCTTGATGAGGTATTTAGGTAGTTGTCCCACAAATGTAACTAACTTGATGTTTTTCTCATAATTAGACCAGAGTTTGGTATGCCACTTTCATCACATCATCTAAAGAGTGCCTACTGTCAACATGATACTAAAGATAAAAATCTTGCTCAACCAGCTGAGATTTTGTTTGTCATGTTTCTTCCATGTAAAGTCACTCCCCCCCACCCCCCTTTTCAAAAATGTGCTTCTTACGAGGAAGTCATTATTTACAACTCACATTTAAGGAGTGAAAAGTTATGCTACCTCTCTTTGAGGGTTGTATCTACATAAATTATTTCTAACTCCTCTTCAAGGAAAATAGCAATTCTCCCTCATGCATTTATTTATTCCATTAGTTCCTTTTATCAGCATGAATTCATGAATATTTACATTATTTTTGGAGTTGTAATCCAATATTACTCCATCTATCTTATTTTGGAATTATCCCAACTTTGGCCATTAGGAACTCTTTCGGTTGACTCCTTTGTCCTTTCTCATGCCCCCAAGTGGTGTTTTGATTCGGGTTGTTTCTCTAGAATTTCTTACTTCCTGGCATTGCAAGACACTCCAAAATCATCCTCCATATTTCCTGCCCTAGGCCAATAATTGACCTTTTTTTATTTGGAGAATGTTTTTTTCTCAAAGAATGATATTAAAAATCAAGACCTGAGCTTTGGGTATATTTGTGACTGTGGGTGTATTGCTGCTTCCATTCCCTTTCAAGTAACAAGAAGTACATGCTGCTTCACATATATAAATATTTCTACACACAACCGACTGTATCTATGTTTAACTCAGGATGAATTATACTGACGTGCCCAACTCTAGTCCATTACTACATAAATAATTCTAGTTTCCTCCTTATCTGCAAACTCTCATTCGAAGAGTGCTAAGTTTGGTCCCCATCATTCACCCATCCAATTATTTGAGTATTCAATTCTAATATATCTGCATAGTGAACTCAGAATCATTAACTCATGCTTCCACAGGAAATAACTTTATCAACTACAGTGCAGTATGTGTATTTTTTTTCCTTTAGCCTTATAGAATCTATTCATTTTCAAAATTACTTACACAGCACCTCTTCTCCCACTCCCTTCTAGGAAGTGGCTTAAAGCATTTGGAATATATTTAGATTATTTCATCACACTTTGCATTTCATTCTGAAATCCACTGACTTCTTAAATGATTTTTGCATTTGAATACATTAAGGTTGATTCTTCACACTATTGAATTCTAAAGGTTCATACAACTGTATCTTGTCATGTATTCACCATTGCAGTATCCTTCAAAGTAGTTTCAACATCCTATTCAAACTTTCCCCACTTCTGCAGCCCCTGAAACCCACTGATCTTTTTTACCAACACCAAGTTTTGCTTTTTCCAGACAGTAATATAGTTGTGTTCATAAAATATGGAGCCTTTTCAAGCTGGATTCTTTCTATTAGTAATATTCATTTGAGATTCCTGAATGCATTTTCATGACTTGATATATTATTTCTGAATAACATTCACACATTCCACTGTATGAATACACAATAGCTGTTTATCCATTCCTCTGTTAAAGGACATCTTGGTTATTTCAAGTTTGGTGCAAATTTTATGTAAAGCTGCTTTAAGCAACTGTGTGTAGATTTCAGTGCATGTATAAGTTTTCAAATCAGTTGAATACCTAAAATTGAATTGTGGGATTTTATGTTGAGACTAGGTTAGCATTATAAGAATCTTCCATACTGTCTTTCAAAGTGGTTGTATCTGTTTACAATGAATGAGAGTTTTTGTATCCTTGCTAGCAATTGGGATTGTTAATGTTTTGGCTTTGGGCCATTCTAATAGGGGTGTAATGGCATCTCATTGTTTTAATTTGCAAATTTCTAAGGGAAAATATGTTAAGAATATTCCCATATGCTTAGTTTCTGAATATATACATGTATATGCAAGGTGTCTCTCAGACCTTTTGTCCATTTTTTAGTTTTTCCTTATTGCTAAATTTTTTAAGTTTCTTGGATATCTTGGATACAAATTTTTTATCCCTTATGTGTTTCCCAAATATACCACTTCAGTGCATTCCTTTAACAATATCCATGAGCTCACTTCGGCAACACATATACTAAAAAAAAGTATCCTTTACAACAGTGAAGTGTCTTATTTTGATAAAGTCCATTTTTTTTCTTTCTTTGATTTTTTTATTCCAAAAATTCATTACTGAACTCGAGGTCATTTAGTTGTTTCTCCTTTTTTCCTTTGGAAATCTTATACTTACAAATTTTACATTAGGTCTATGATATAATTTGAATTAATTCTTTTTTTTAGTCATTTTATTGAGGGCTCATGTAACTCTTATCACTAGCCATACATGCATCCATTGTTCAAGCACATTTGTACATTTGTTGCCCTCATCATCCTAAAAATATTTGTTTTCAACTTCAGGCCCTGGTATCAGCTCCGCATTTTCCCTCTCCCTGTCCCACTCTTGCTCCCTCCCCACTGATAATTTAAAAATCATTATTTTTCCATGTCTTACACTGATCAATATCTCCCCTCACCACTTTTCTGTTGACCATTCTCCAGGGAGGTGGTTATAAGTAGAAACTTGCAAACAGTTCTTCCTTTATACCCCACCTTAATTTGAGTTAATTATTATTAAAAAGTTTAAAAATCTGTATCGTATTCTTTTTCCTGTGAACATCCAATTGTTTCATCATTTGCTGAAAGATATCCTATCTCCATTGGATTATTCTTGTTCCTTTGTTAAAGAGCAATTGACTGTATGTCTCTCTGTGTGTTGAGTCTTTTTCTTAGCTCTCTATTCTGTTCCATTTATTTATTTGTCTATTATTTTGCCAGTGCCATGCTATTTGGATTATTGTACCTCGATAGGAAGTCTTGACATATCATCTGAGTTCTCCAATTTGCTATTGCTCTTCAGTATTGTGGTGGCTATTTTAAGCCTTCTCCTTTTACAAATTAATGTTAGATCTATTTGCCAATATCTACAAAACAGGCTTCTTGGATTTTTATTACAATGGTTTTGACTCTATAGATCATTTGGAAGTTTTGATATTTCAGCAATATAAAGTCCTACAAAACGTCAATACACAAAACTTTCTCTTTTAACAAAAAATCATATCATTGCAAATGAAAGGAAAAGCATATTAGCGACCCAAAACCCATCTGTAGGCAACAAGACATTCCCTTACAGAAGGATCATGGGAGAAGACAAGCCATTCAGGGTGCGGTGTGGCAATGTTGTAACATACAACTCTCCTCTAGTTCTTAAATGCTTTCTCCCTGCACCCCATTATCATGATCGCAATTCTACCTTACAAATTGAATTAGACCAGAGGATGTACATTGGTACAGATAGGAAGTGAAAACACAGGGAATCCAGGACAGGAGAACCCCTCAAGACCAGTGGTGAGAGTGACAATACTGGAAGAGTGGAGGGAAGGTGGTGTAGAAAGGGGGAACCAATCACAAGGATCTACATATAAGCCCCTCCCTGGGGACTGGACATCAGAAAAGTGGGCAAAGGGAGATGTCAGACAGTGTAAGAGATGACAAGATAATAACAATTTATAAATTATCAAGGGTTCATGAGGGAGAGGGCAGGGAGGGAAGGGAAAAAATGAGAAGCTGATACCAAGGGCTCAAGTAGACAGCAAATGTTTTGAGAATAATGACAGCAACAGATATACAAATGTGTTTGATATGATGGATGTATGTATGGATTACAATAAAAGTTGTACAATCCCTAATAAACTTGTTTAAAAATATATGTGTATGTGTGTATTCTTCATTATTACTTCAAAAACTTTTGCTCCATTCTTTGTTCTCCTCATAATATTGCAATTATATAAGGTACACATTTTGAAATAATTTTACACTTGATGGATACTCTGTTTTCTTTTGTTTGGCTGGTTTCTTTCCTTTGTGTTGTTATTTGGGGGAGCTTGTATGGCCCTATCTTTCAGCTAGCAGATTCTTCCCTTAGTCTTTATCCTTTAGTTTACTTAGTCTTTTCTGGTCCTTTCAGTCTACTGATAGGTCCATCAAACACATTCTTCATTTGTGCTACAGTGATTTTCACTTCTGGCATTCCTTTCTATTCTTTCTTAGAATTTACACTTTCTTGTATATACTACATATCCTTGCATGCTGTCTACATTCTCCATTAACGTCCTTAATATATTAGTCAAAACTTTTTTTTTAATTCTATCCATTATTTCCAGCATCTATGTCATATCTGAAAGCCCTGGTAGAATAGTGATTATGGGTGTGGCAGTCATGTGCTTATGTTAACTTCATGATTGAAATGGAGTCTAGCCTGTTAATCTGGAGATAGCCATTAAGCAGCCAATGAGGTCTCTGTGTGGGCATGGCTTTCTCCTGAGACTTCTGGGAAATCTGGTGGAGATGAGAAGCCATTGCTCCAGTTGTTGGGAGTCATTCTCCGAGATGACAAATTACGGACAAGATGGCAATGTCCAAGGAGCTGAAAGAGCCAGAGGAGAAGCCACCCAGTCTTCCCCTGATGGAGCTCTGAAGCTGGAGAAGTCATGTGGAGAGCCCTGCCAGAGCTGAGTTGCTTCTACCACCACTGGGTGCTGTTGATGGACCCTGAGCCCTGGAAGCGAGGAGCCATGGGAAGACCCCTGCCAGCACGGGGACTCTGTACCCACTGGCCTGTGACTTCGTGAGTCAGAAGGAGACTTTATAGACTGGTATTGGGCATATGGGCTAATATCGGACTTATGACTTTGAACTGGACTGGGTTGGGATGCTTTCTCAAGGTTCCATTCTTCTTGTATATAAACCTTACCCTTATATCCATATACGTGCTTATGAATTTGTTTCTCTAGTCTACCTGGACTAACACAATGGGTTTGGCTGTTAACCACAAGGTAAGCAGCTTAAAACAGGAGCTGCACCTAGGGAGAAAGTTGAGGCTTTCTACCTCTGTAAATAGTTACCATCTCAGAAGTCTACCAAGGTTATACTCTGCTGTTCTGAAAGGTCACTATATAAGTCAGAATTGACTCCATGGCATAGTGTGTCATAACTGAGATGAGTCCTGATGTTTGATGGATCTCTTCAGAAGAACATGTTTATCTTTGCTCTGTGGAAAGGCTTGTCATGCTGTTGTTGTTGTTGAAAGCTCACCATGCTATACCAGGTCATTGAAATGGACATAGATAGGTCTTCAGTATGAAAACATGTGTATGAGCATGAATCCACAGAAGTAAACTTAAAAATGGGGCATAGAGAGAAAGCAACTAAATACATACATTCCTAGGGTGAGGTCCAGGTTTTAAGACAGGGCCCAAACTCAATCTAAGGATATATATATATAGCAGTCAACTAAATAGGAGGGGGAAAGAAAGAGAGAAAGATAAAAAGACATGGGTAGGGTGGAGCAGGGAACTAATTTATCCAAGAGGAGAATATTGGTTTTTTTCTCCACAGGAGAGGGAGAAAGAGACCAGGCTTCAACGCGATGCACCAAGACATAAATACAACATATCAGCATGTACCAGGGAACCAAGAGAAGTCTGCAGGGCCAGCCCCGGTCCCAATTATGAGGACAATTCCACCACCACCAACACCCACCCAAGAAGAATGCATTTCAGAGGACACCACTGCAGTTACAGCTTGGGGAGAGGGGCACATCTGATCAGGACACACAGGAACAAACCAAAAGGTAAGCAGGGTGAATGGAACACGTCCTGGCCCACCAAGTCCTGAGGACAATATTCCTGCTTAGAGCAGACAATGCACAGAGAAGACCATAAGTTTGATCTCACCACAAAACATGATGTCCCCTCTTGAACAACAGCATTACAGGGTCAACACTGGAAACACGGTGTGGGAATTGTGTTTAATCTGCCCCCATCAAACTGGGGCAAAACACCAAGGACATGCAGCAGAGTAACAAGGGAAACAAAGCTACGAAGTCCCTGAAGAATACCAAAAATAGACTCTGGGGACAGGTTGTGGCACCCCATCAGACTTGACTGGAATACATTCATAAAAATCAAAAAACTGATCTGGAACTATGTATAGGCTTTTCCTTTTTTGTCACTGGCTTTCTTTTTGTTATTGTGTTGGGGTTTTGTCTGTTTATTTTGTTTTCCTTTGTTGTTTTGGGTGATTTTGCCCTGTTTCGTGCTTATTATTGTTTCTGCATATCTATCTAGATAAGACAGGTGGGATAAATAGTTCAGAGAAAGCAAAGACTGAAGGTTCCAGGGGAACATGGAGAGGGGGAGGTGAGAGAAAAGATGGGGAATGTCCACCAAGGCAGGGGCAAGGGAACAGAAAGTTAAGTAAAATCCATGCCTAGTGGTGCTTAATCAAGGTCAATGTAACCACTAGGAATTACGAAAACTTGAATGCAAGTTGAACATGATAGTGGTGACAAGAGGAATATAAAAGGAAATAGAGGAAAGAACTAGGAGGCAAAGGAAATTTATAGAGGTCTAAATACAGGCATGTACATATGTAAGTGTATTTATATATGACACTAGGGAAATAGATCTATGGACATATTTATATGTTAAGTATTAAGGTAGCAGATGGACATCGGGCCTCGACTCAAGTACTCCCTCAATGCAAGAACATTTTGTTCGAATAATCCAGCTTTCTGTGATGTGCACCTTTCCAACCCAATTGCTGAAGACAAAATGTGTGCATAAGCAGATGTGGTGAAGAAAGCTGATGGTGCCTGGATATCAAAAGATATAGCTTCTGGTCTTAAAGGCTTGAAAATAAATGAGCAGCCATCTCGCTGAGAAGCAACAAAGCCTACATAGAGAAGCACACCAGTCTGTGTGATCATAAGGTGTCAATGGGATCAGGGTTCAGCCACCTAAGATCTAGAATTAAAAATCATATCAACATGAATGAGGGGAGAATGTGTAATGAAGACCCAAAACCTATCTGTAAACAATTGGATAACCCGTTACAAAAGGGTCACAAAGAAGAGATAAGCCAGTTGGGGTGCAGTATAGCACTGATGAAGCCTGCAACTTTCCTCTTGTTCTTTAATGCTTCCTCCCCATGCCCCACCATCATGACCTCAATTCTACCTTACAAATCTGACTAGACCAGAACATGTAAAGCGCTACAGGTAAGATCCCACAGCACAGGGAATCTAGGACAGTTAAACCCCCAGGACCAATAATGAGACTAGAGATACCAGGAGGGTAAGGGAAAAGTAAGGGAGATAGGGGAATCGATCACAATGATAGACAGATAATTCCTCCCAGGGGCATTAAAAACAGAAAAGTGGGTGAAGGGAGCTGGGGACAATGTAAGATACTGTGTTATTCCAGGTAGACTAGAGACGCAAATTCATAAACATGTATATGTATATAAGGGAGTGGCTTATATATAAGAGGACTGGAACATTGAGAAAGTATCCCAACCCAGTACAGTCCAAACCCACAAGTCTGATATTAGCCCATATGTCCGATACCAGACAATAAAGTCTTCTTCAGATTCACGAGGCACATGCAATGATACCAGGACAATCACACACCAGTGGGTGCAGAG
The DNA here is from genome assembly GCA_004026705.1 of Nesogale talazaci. Classification (NCBI taxonomy): domain Eukaryota; kingdom Metazoa; phylum Chordata; class Mammalia; order Afrosoricida; family Tenrecidae; genus Nesogale; species Nesogale talazaci. The sequence continues at coordinate 18,936 of PVJH01019604.1, forward strand.
TCTTGTGTATCCAGTGGTGGTAGAAACATGCCAGCACTGGCAGGGATCTTCCTGTGGCTCCTCCAGTTTCTAGGACTCAGGGTCTCTCGGCATGCCGCCATGTGTCTTGTCAGCTGCAATGTCTCCCAAGGAGTCAGTCTTGTGTCTTATCAGTAGAGCATCTCCAAGGACCTGAGTCCGAAGTCTCCCATCTTCAGGGGGGATGCACAGCCAAATGTCCCTGAATTATTAGGATAAAGCCACGCCCACACAGTGGTCTCATTGGCTATCTCCAGATTGACAGGCTAGACTCCACCCACCCCTACCCTCCCAATCATGAAATTGGCACGATTACATGACTGCTACCGATGTGAAAATTATAATAATGTATATTATATCAAAGGCTCCTGAGGGAGGATGGGTGGAGGAGAGAGGGAGGGGGAAATGAGCTACTACCAAGGGCTGAAGTAGAACTAGAATGCTTTGAAAATGATGATGGCACAAATGTGCTTGACACGATGAATGGATAGATGGATGCATTGTGAAAAGAACTGTAAGAGCCCCCGATGAAATGATTTAAGAAAAGGAAAACTATATATACATGCAAATAAAAGTTGAACAATGAATAAGCAGGACCAGAGAAGAATTGATGCCATTTTAAAGACATCGTTGATGATTTATCTTGACTATAGCATAAATTTTCAGAAGAACAAACTTCCGTCTTTGAAAAATTATAGCTAACCTGCTCCTGAGGAGCAAGGATGGCACTATTTCATCGCATATTCTTTGGGCACTTTCCTAGGTGGAACTAATTCCTAAAAAGGAGCAGCATGCTTAGGAAAGTAGAATTTCTGTGTAAAAGTGAACACTGAGGAAGACCCTCAACCACACGGTTTGACACAGTTGCTGTCACAAGGGCTCACAGCATGTTCACGCTTGAGAGGAGGGTAAGGATTGCCCAATCTGCTGTGCACGAGTTGCTCGGAGTCAAAGCTCACTCAGTAACCCCAGCAGTACTATGGGAATCTCTGTTCATCTGAGCAGGACTGTGTGCAATGTTTGAAGTCATTGCAATTGTCAGCATCTTCCAATTCTTCTATTGTCCTGGTTGCCATCGCCCCTCTTGACTTCCTAGGTTATTCCTCTTCAGAGAGAATCTTTGCTTCCCTCAGCTGTAATTCACTGCGATCTTATTGGAAATGTGTTGGTGCTGTGGCAAGATAAGGTACAGAAGAAGGGGAATGTTCCATCACCCTGTGATTAAAGCTTCGCCTTCTACTGAACCTGTGTCTCTTGATTGTGACCTTCACAAGAATTTTTTCAATGGTATAGTTCTACCCTTCCTCACCCACCCCTTTGCCTCCGACAGTAAATCTAAGAGAGGGGTAGTATGTGAGAGAGGGGTTTTCCTTCAGTGAGATGAAACTCAGTGCTGTGGAGTGAATTCTGACCCAACTCTGTAGCCTGAGGACTGTCTGCCTGTGACATTCCAAGACGGTAAATCTTTATAGGGGCAGAAAGCTTTATCCTTCATCCTCAGAGAAACTAATAGATCCAAGCTACCCTGTGATGAACAGCCCACCTGGTCATTGGCTATGCCACCACGATTTCTTTCATTACAGTACAAAGCCTTTATTATGGAGAATGCGCTGGAAGTATTCCACAGTGAATAATCTTTCCCTAAGTCCCTGCCAGATCTGTTGGATTGTCACCATAATGTTTTAAGCAAATACCATAAAACATATGGAGATATTGACTTTCTTTGTAATGCATGTTTTATTCACCGCAATCGTAAGCTATACATAGAGGAACCAACGCTAAAGCCTACACCCTTCATTTCTTCTCTTGCTTTTTTTTTTAGAAGAATGGGTCCACTGATGGTCAAAAGAAAGAGTCTCGCTTTTAAATATCATAAGCAATCAAGAAAATATTAAGCAAAAGAGTCAATGTTACAAGACAGGGGTAGATTCTGTGTCAATATTTCGCAAAGAAGGTCACTGACTCTGGGGCCATGGTCAGGGGCACTTTCTTCAGTGAGAGAATGTTGCTGGTCTGCCTCTTGACCCCAGAAACTCATCTGTCGCCAAGTAAAGAGAGGCAAGCATGATCATCTCAGTCTAGGAAAGAGATTCTGCTTCTTATAAATCTGTTTCATCAGTGTGCCTTCTGTAAGATATGTGCCTGGTTCTGCTGATATGTTTGGGCCATTTTCCCTTAAACTTAGAGGATTGTGGCTGGATTGTGACATACCTGTCTGTTTCAGACTAGCAATCTAGTGATATCTAATTTTTCATTTATGTTCACAGCATATAAGAACTTGGTAGAGCTCTGTGTTAATCTGATTAAACAAATTCCCAGACACTCATATGTGTATAAGAAAGAGCTTTACATGTAGGATCTTAAAGGCGATGAAAAGCAAGCAGCTATCCATTTAACAAAGACCACATGGAAGAAGCACACTAGCCTGTGTGATCCTGAGGTGTTAATGGGATCAGGTATCAGGCATCAAATTGTGAATGAGGGGGAGTACAGAGTAGAATCCAAAATCTATCTGTAGACAATTGGGCATCCCCTTCCAAAAGGGTCACAAGAAAGAGCTGAGCCAGTCAGGGTGCAGTATAGCACCAATAAAATATACAACTTTCCTCTACTCCACTGTTTCCCAACCTGTGGGATGCGACCCCTTTGTGGGTCGAATGACCCTTTCAAGGGGGTTGCCTAATGGAAACCAAGATCCCATTCCTCTATACATCTCCAGGCAGGTCTTCCTACATGCAGATATGGCCACATAGGAGTACCCAGCGTGATGACATCATCATGTCAACCACATCACATACACTTCATACAAATACAGATGTATTTGACAGGGTTGGCACCATAATGTACTTATGTGCACTACTCACTCTTGTGTAGAGAGCAGCTACTGTATAGAAAGCAGCAGTATTGGAGGTAAAATAACATTTCATGATTACTATTACTGGGTAAATGTAAAATCATGTACTGTAAAATCATCAACTAAAAACCGCTCTGTACCATGGGGACTTAATCTGGATACTGATCAGTCTTTCTATATTCAGCTGTGATTTACTTGAATACTACCCCCTTGGGAGAGTAACAGATATGTTAAAAAAAAGCAACACAGAGAATGGTAAATCATAGGAAACTTTAATGCACTGTGTTGCCTGAACTATACCACGTATCATCTTTTGTATTATTAAAGCTATTGTTATATGTTATTTTCATTAGCAAATCATCCCATGACAATGGGTCGTGTAGAGAAGAATATTAAGAAAATAAATTATAGTGAGGATTTTTTTTGCAGTATTGTTTAACCTCAATAGCTACAACAGAAATTGCGAAACCACAATGTATTATTTGTTGTGAAGTTCTATCAGCCAAATTTATGGAGCTGAACAAACAAAAACACCGTTTTGATAGCAAGCATCTGAGCTTTGCCAGCATGGATTCCAACTATTTTAGAAGCAAAGCTGATGGACTCAAGAAAACCAGGACTCTGGTGGAAAGTATCACAAACAAACTGTTGCAGCTGCTGAAGCTTCATATTTGGTGGCACTTAGAATCCCCAGAGCTATGAACCCTCACGCCATTGCTGAGGGTTTCTTGTTGCCAGCAGTCAAAGGCATTGTTTGAGTTATGATCCCCCTCTCTTCATGTACCCTCAGATAATCATTACTCCCATTATTGCTTCTGATGGGCTTATCTATCTTGGACTTCATGCATCAAAAGATGTTGCTAATACCAGTGTACATACACAGTTCTAACAATTGGTGAGGTAAAACTAAGACCGTAATTGTGGAAGGAGAAAATTTTAAAGAACTAGACTAGAGGGAAGTTATGTTTCATGATCACTCTACTGCGCCTGGATGTATCATCCCTTCCGTATGGTTCTTCTGTGAGAGACAGTCTAATTATCATATAGGTGGGTTTAGGTCTCCTCTTTGTCTATACTCCTTCATGTCAATTAATTACTTGTTTTTAAACTTCTGATACTTGTTTCTGTTGACACCTCATGATCACACAAACAGGTGTGCATCTTCCATGTGGGCTTTATTGTTTCTGAGTTAGATGCTCACTTATTTAATTTCAAGTCTTTAAGACCCTAGATATTATATCTTTTGATAGCCTGACATCATCAACTTTCTTCCCCACATTTTCTTATGCACTCATTTTGTCTTCAGAGATCATGTCAGGAAGGTATCATACACTGTCGCATTATTAGAACAAGCTGTTCATGTACTAAGGCAGCATTTAAATAGAGGCACAAAGGCTATCTGCTTCCTACTTGTATTAACATATATACATACATAAACACACCTACCTTTATATCTTTATATGTTTACATATATACATATCTACTTTTGTACTTATACGTATAATTTTTGTTTCCTTGTTGTTTCCTCTATGTCTTTTTTCTTTCCTCCTATCCCTCTATCATGCTCACCCTTCGTTAGCATTTTAATAATTCTTCTTGGGTAATCACAACTGATCAAACATCACCAGGGACCCTATACCCTTCCAGCTGTTGATTTTAGATCCCTTGTTATTCCCCTGCCTCTATTGTATTGGTTTACTACTCCCCTCCCCACATCTCCTCCTCTCCCTTGCCCCCACCCCAACTGTCAATCCCACTGCTGTCTCCATGAGATTGCTTGTCCTGTCTATCTAATATAGATGGACATCAAAGGAAAAATAGAAAGAAAAAGAACATATAAATAGTTCCTGGTCTAGCTGGCCTTTGTGAATATCTCCCAAGCATTTCCAATGAGGTGCCAAGTGCAGACTCACTGTCAAAAGTCTACCTTCAGGATTCTTCATGGACTTCGCAGTTTTGCTCCCATTGCTGATCTGTTGTACTCCCCTCTTGGGCTGCTTCCATGGGGGGAAGTCAGACCAGTTGTATTCCCCCAACTGTGTCTTCAGTGCTGACCTCTATAGTGCTGCTATGTAGGGAAGAGACATCCTGTCTGTGCAATCCTTTCTGTAAACTAGCTTCTCTGAGCAGGAACATTGCCCGCGGGGCTAGGTGCACCACAGTGAGGTCTACTCAATCTCTCTCTCTCTCTCTGTCTTTCCTGCTTACTTTGTTCCCATGTGAACAGAACAGACCAGCTACACTCCCCAGACCGCATTTTCAGTATTGGTCTCTTTATCACTGTCTTCTACAGTTGGGGGTGTCACAACTTGAGCCAGGGCGGGGTTTGCAGTCCTCTCTGTTAATGAGTTCTCGTTGCAGGCACAACACCCTCAGGGATTGGTGCACCACTGGGCTGATGTACACTCTCTCTTCCCTTTCCTGTGGAGACATAAACAATCTTCATGGGTGGATTACTGCTCTGTTCCCAAAATGCCATATTTTTTCTTCCCTCCTCTTTCTGGAGGCCTTAAAGGTATGAGGGAAATGGCAAAAATGTCTTTTTCTCATTGCACCTTCCTTCTTTTTTTCCTTCCCCCCTTTCTTTTTCTTCCTTCCTTTTCTTCTTCTTCTTTTTCTTCTTCTCGCTCTCATTCTCGCTCTTTCTCTTTTTTTGTAAAATGTTTGATGCCAAATGCATCTTTGGAATTTGGTCTGACCCCTGCCAGAATACCTGGTCCTTCATCCAGAAACTATGGGATATGCTCATTTCCCTCTATACCCATTGTACTGTTTAAATTCACCTCGGAGGACTCACTGTTGTACCTGTGCTTTCATGCTTGGCTAACTTCACTCAGCATAACTTCCTCCAAGTCTTCTTATTTTTTGTTGTTTCCATTGGATTTCCCAGTTGTGAAGCACAAAAGTAGTAAGTAGATAGACGATAATTGATGCAATGGTTTATCAGGGAAGTGAAAATGGGGTAGGAGAGGAATAGAGGAGTTAGGAAGTAAACAATAAATTTGGGAATGGGGAGGGATCATTAGAATTGATTGTGATGCCCCCCAAAAAAGTTTTTAAAAAAAGAATTGTTTGTGATGATGTATATGCAACTCTTTTTTTTTAGAAGGTCATTTTATTGGGGACTCTTACAGCTCTTTAGCAATCCACACATCAATTGTATCAAGCACAATTATACATATGTTGCCATCATCATTTTCTAAATATTTGCTTTCTACTTGAGCCCATGGTATCAGCACTTTTTTCCCCTCTCTCCTCACCTCCCACACTTGTGACCCCTTGGTAAATTAAAATTTTTTCATACCTTCAACTGACCTCTGTTTCCCTTCACCCTCATTTCTGTTGTTTGGCCCCCTAAGTGGGGGGGGGGAGGGGAAAGAGTGGGTATCCATTATTGCGATTGGTTTCCCCTTCTTTCCTCCTCCCCCCAGACTTTCCTCCTACCTTCCCTGCATCACGACTGCCATTTTTGTTCCTGAGGGGTTTATCTGATCTGGATTCCATGAGGCCTGAGCTCTTATCTGTACCTCTGTACATACTCTGTTCTAGCCAGCACTAAAAGGCAGGACTGGGGTCATGATGGTGGAGGTAAAAAAGCCTCGAAGAATCAGAAGAATAGTGTATGTTTCATTGGTGCTATATGGCCCTCTAGTTGACTCATCCTTTTCTTGTGACCCTTCCTTGAGGGGATGTCCTCTTGTGTACAGGTGGATTTGGTGGTCTCTGCTCTGATCCCCCACATTGTCAACAACATGGGTTTTTTTATGTGTCTGTTTGGGGTCTTCTGGTGCCTATTACCTGATGCCATTGACGCCTCATGATCACACAGACTGGTGAGCTTCTTTCATGTGGGCTTGTTGCTTCTCTGCTAGATGGCCACTTGTTTGACTCCAAGCTTTTAAGGCCTCAAATGCTATCATGTTTGTCAGCTAGGCTTTCGTTACCATCAACTTTCTTTACCACACTTGCTTATGCATCCATTTTGCTTCAGCAATCTTGTCAGGAGGGTGAGCATCACAGAATGCCAGGATTGTGTTGAGGGAGGGCTTGAGCAGAGGCCCAAAGTCCGTCCACTTCCTCAATGTACTGTCGTATAAATATATGTACATAGGCTAATGTCTCTATTCTTAAAAATTAATATGTTTGCATATGTACTTACCTAGAGAGGAGGATCTCTATATCCTCCTTGTTGTCTTTAATTTTCTAGCTGTTTCCTTGTCTATTGCATTGTTTGCTATTGACTCCTTGCCCCTCTTCCTTCCCCCACAAGTCCCTCCAGAACTGTCAGTCCCATGGTTTTCTCTTTAAGCTTGTTCCCCATGCCTATTTATATAGGTAGATAAAACAACAATAACAGAGACCAAACAAAAATAAAACAAAAGATTGACTAAAAAGAGGAAAAAAACCTAGCAACCCTCCCCCAGAAAAGCACACATAATTCCAGGTCTCTCCTCTGATCTTTATGAATTTCTCTCCACTGGTCCTGAGGTTCTGGAACTGCTCTTCCTAACCTAACGTCTATTTTGGGGGGGAGGGGGGACCGCGGAGTTCCTTGGGGATTTGGTGACTTGGTTTTGCTTCCATTGCTAATCTGCTATGTCACCTTTCTTGGTTTGCCCCACTCAGGGCAGAGGGTGTCAGACTGGACTCACTCCCTGCTGCATGTCCCCATTACTATCCTCTGCCATGGTATGCTCTAGCGAGGATGCTTCGTGTCTCCAGCAGTTGCTGACCCCACCATCTTCTCTGTGTCTTAGCAGCTCCATCCAGACACATCATCCTGAAGGCTTGGTGTGCCAGTATGGGGTCTAGTGCCTCGCTCGCTCTTTTTCCTTCCCGGTTTGCTTTGGGATGGTGGTCTTTGGGGCCCTGATTGGGACTGCCTTTGTAGCCCTCCCTGATGATGAGTTACTCCATGTGGTTACATTGTCCTCAAGGTTTGGTGTGCATTGGTGGGGTTTGCACTCGCATTACCAATCTGTGGAGACATAAACAGTACCTTCCCCCTGGGTGGATTAGGGCCCTACTCCCCAAGTGCTATCATCTCCTCTCCCTCTCCCAATCTTTTTCCCCTCCCCCATCCCGGCTTTCTCTTTTGTGTTGGAATGACATATACCTCCTTGGGTTCGGTCTATTCCCCCCCCCCCATTGGATTGCCAATTCTTCAGTCCTTAAAGTGTGAAGAAAGTAGCTCCAGTGGCTCAATTGGTTAGTACTTATATAGCTCTTTTTTTAAGTGCCTGAACTATGTAAATGTATGGTATGTGCATATTATATCAGGAAAACACCTAAAAAATTTTTAAAGAAAGAAAATAAATGAACTATGGTTACCATGGGTTAGGAGGAAGAGGTTTTGCTTAGGGGACGTTAAGTTTATGTTAGCGGTGGCAGAACAATTCAGAAAAGGGAATCAACAACGGTTGCATAACATGAAGAGTTAGTTTCAGTTGTTTGGGAGTTTTCTTCATGGGAAAGAAGTACATTAAAATACCAAATTATAGTATTTGCATATTTCGTGGATTTTTTCCAATGACACTGAATTATGTATGCAGAAGTTGTTGAATTGGAGAATATTTTGTTATGTATACTTTTACCACAATTTAAAAATATATAATTTCATAAATAACAGTGAGTACAAGAAAGAAGAAAATATTCTAAAAGTGATTGTGCTGACTATTGGACAACTCTTCTTGATGTGATTGAATTATTGAATTGTATGGACATGTGGGTGAAGTGCCAAGAAAGCTATTTTAAAAAGAAAAAATTAACTTTTTATTAGATAGCTTTTGAAACTAAATTTTTAAAATGTGGTATTGTGAACACTGGATGACATTTTCATGGGTTTTCTTATGATATTGTTCCTTCTGCATATTTAAGTTTTTTGTGGCATGGATGTTTCCATTTTAAAAATGGTTCCTAAGAGCCTGAAATAGCAGCCATAATTAGTTCAGGCAAGAGAGGAAAAATAGTTGATCAATTAACACTCTCTATTAGGTTGTTAGTTCAAAACCATCAGCTGCTCTGGGGGTGAAGTCTGAGGCTTTCTGCCCTCAAAAGGATTCCAGACTCTACCTTGTCCTAGAGGTTTACATGAATCAGAATCAAGTTGATGGCATTGAGTTTGTTATTTTTTATTGAATAATGAATAATATGTCCCAGGAACTATACTAATTGATATCAAAGAATGAATACTACTATTTCTGTCCCCATGAAGTTTAAAGCTTTGGAAGAAAGATTGACCTTAAATAAATAATTGTGGATTATTAATTACTTATACTAAAGTCTATAAAGAAGACATGGGTAGTTGCATGGGAGAAAATAACAGGGAATAGAGAGTCTAACTTAATTGGGCAGGATGGCCATCTCAAAGTCTGCCAGAGACGATGGTGAACAAGAAACCCAATATCATGATATTTCCAGGAGTTCTGATAGCTGGAATCATTGATAGAACCTGGAGTTAGTCACTACGTTAGATAGCCTCCAATGGATGGGAATGATAATAATGTTAAAGGTAATACAAGTGAGATGACTTCAAAAGAAAGAAATGCTTTCATAGATTGGAACCTCCAGTATACTCCAGATCATGAGCACCTGATTTTAGGTTGGACAGTCAGCTGAGATTGAATCTGTCACCACCATCTCGCTGGGGCTTTCTGTACTTTGCTCTCCTTTGTCTCAATCTTGAAATTCTGTTAGAATTGATGATAACTTGACAATCCCTTTCTATTTCCCTTTAGAAGTTGGACTTAACCCACTTCCACTTTAAGGGAAGAACTGGCTAAGAATACTTACAGCTGAAACATGAATATGCCCTTCTAAACAAAGAGAACAATCTGAGCCCTAGAAGGCTTAACTCAAGGCTTCTGACTGCTTCCAAAGATACCATTCCTTCCCTGAGACTTGCCTACAAAACACCCCTAGCCCTGGTGGGATGGTGTTTATATGTTAGGTTGTTAACTACAGGGTCAGCAGTTTGAAATCACCAGTCACTCCTTGGGAGAAAGATGAGGAGCTCTACTCCCTTAGAGAATTGCCATTTTTGTGGGGGCTTTTTTTTGGGGGGGTTGGGAGCATCACTGCCCTCTGGTGGTCATGGGAGCTACCCGGCGCTGCTCCTGAGAGCTGCCACTGGATTTGAAGCACCAAACCCACGGGCCACAGTCCTGCACTCATCCACTTATGCCTCCAGGGCTCAGCCCCTGAGAATTGCCATTTTGGAAACCCACCAGAGTAGTTCTCTTCCTGCCCTCTAGAGTGTCTATTAATTAGAATCGATTTGATGGAAGTGAGTTTGTTTGGTTTTTTTTTTGGAGGCCTATGGCTCAAGGAGACAGATTTTATCAGACAAAATCCAGTCTGATTCCTTGGATAATTACATTCAGTAAATACTCTCATCTTTCCTTCTGCCCATCTTATGAATTAGCTTATAAGTGACAGACTGCCTTCAACACTTATATTGCACAAGTAGGATTTTCACAATTCAATCTTGCTTTCTTCAGCACTGAGATTGTTCATGAGTTTCTTGTGAATCTTTCTTCTTCACTTCTGTAAATTGTCTTTGGATACTAGAAAGTTTGGGGTTCGTTTGTGGTTTAGGTCCATGAGATGATCTCATGTAAGGTAGGGATTTCACGTTTTACACGTCTGCTGAAATTAGGATCAGGTAGTGAGAAAGTGGAAATTTGGAATTCTATACTCAAATATTCAGCTGCTTCAATATCTCAACTAATGTAAATTTCATGACGCATAGATATTTCTGTTTGTATTTTGACAGTTATGTGACTTATAAACCCTAGCATAAATTATTATTAAGCAAATTGAATAGCGATGTCTATATGAACTTTTACTATTGATTAATTACATAGCTAATCATGATTCATGATGGCAATTACTAAAATACAGATTGATATCAACATTTAGAGCAACATCTAACTGATCCAAAGTATTGTTATCAATTTACAACTTTTTAAATAATGGTAATTAGGCAGCATCATTATTATGATGGTTAAGTGATAATGATTTGTAATATGATATCATATATTTGCTCTACATGAACAAGAGAAGCACCAATATATTATGGTGAAGATAATAACACTAATAACAGAAGAGTGGTCCTCCCTAATCACTTTCCATTATGGATATTAAATGTCCAAGTCACTCCAAATCATCAAATAGTGAGCGAAATAAAATTTAGTGATAGCCTAGGCACAATGAGCGACCTATACTCACCAAGTTAACAAGCTGGGATTCTGGGCCAATGGTTTTGCAACACTGGCCATGCATTAAAAGTTATTGTGGTGCTTTTAAACATCATCCCAAGCTGCACCACTGGTAGAATCTGATTTACTTGGCCTCAAGCAATACCTGGGCATCTGCATATTTTTTCCCCTCGTGAGTCCAGGTGTGCACCGAGATGCTTGCTTTTCTAGCTGAGAATAACGTTGCCTTTGCAATAAAATTGAATTTGAAAACTTACTTGCCCGAACTCTGTCAATCAGTCCTGTGTGCAGCGGAGAAATGAGTTGTTAGTTTTAGTAGTTAGGGAATTTTTTTCATGGAAAAGAAGTACATTAAAATACCAAATTACAGTATTTACATATTTCGTGGGTTTTTTTTCCCAACTGTGTTCCCATAGCAACTAAATCCACTTGCTCCCTCTTTTCTTCTGAGTTATTTTCCATGATGAGCCATGCTTTTTTAGGGAGGGAAGCAGTTTTGCCCTCTGAAATGACTGTTTCGCTGTTTACCATTTCTTTGCCAGGGAACTCAACTTGAGTCGCATCCTCCTTCCTCCTGTGCTATCCTGACTTGAAAAGGTTCGCTGCGTGGTGCAGGCAGAGATGGTGTCCCAGCCACTTTTCTCAATCAGGAGCAGAGTCCTGTGTGCTTTCAGAGGTGCCCGCTGAGACAAAGCTAGTGGAGAGAAAGACTTTCCCCAGGGAATCTGTGACTGAGAAGGATTCTAGGTGCGAGTCAATACATGCAAATAGTGACCAATTCCCCTAAACCTACAATGAACACAAGAGCTAGTCCGGCTTCCTAAAATCTCACTAGGCAGGTCAGACAGGATTTCTGGTGGAAGGACACTTGAGTTGGGGGCTATGATGAATTGGCTATCCTTGAATAATTGATGCTGGAAGAAGGGTCCTGAAGAAGGCTTTAGGGGACACACACACACACACACACACACACGCACCTGGCAGTGATGGAACTAATATGCACACATTTCCTCTGGACCCCTTCAGATCCACTGATAAGGAAGAAGAGAGCCCTGCTCCTGTCCCCAAACCAAGAGGCAGGCAAAGGACACTGAGATTTCTTTGTGATTTCACTCAGACAACTTGGCCTGACTGGAGGGTTGTTTGTTTGAAACTGGCATTTCACTTGCTAATGGGCCTAAGCCTTTCAAGGGAGGAACAGAGATGCCAAAGAATACTGCGGGAGGGAGGCCCCAGGCCTGGAGTTTCAGGCAGCTCCCCTTGGTGACGCCAGGATGGGCCTGGGCCGCCAGCACCAGAGAGACAAGCGGCACCAGAGACAGGGTGATGTTCCGAAATTGTCTATTCAGTTGCTGACTCAGAGACCGCACTCTGTGCCAGCAGCACTAATGGAGAGGGCTCGTTTCCTCCTCTATCCCTAATGAACAGTCAGAGTTCTGCTCTAACTGCCCCTGGGCAAAGGAACAGTGACCTCAACAGTGTCTCAGTATGTGGCAGCAAAAATCACAGCCAGCAAGTGTTTCTCTCCCACCTGCAGGATCCACATGCAGCATACATGAGTGCATTAGTTGCACTGCTTCCAGAAAGGGTTGGGGGGTGGGAGTGGCAGGGGATTAACTACTCAAGTCCTTTAGGACCCTTATCTCAACATTATTTATGTATTCAAGAATAAGCAACATCCCTTTATCCGGCAGAAAACAGATGGCACGCTCAAATTGGATCGTTTGTGGAGAAGTTAACCCAAAGACTATTTAAGGACCTAAGGGATTATTTAAGGCATGGGCAGAGCAGAGGGAAACCACAAGGGATGGGGCATTTTCTCAGGATTAGTAAGAACAAGGCACTGTGCTCACCTTTTGCATAAACAGTGAACAGCCACCTTCAGCCAGGGAAGGGCACCCCAGTATCTCATCCTCACTCCCATCAGCTGCCATGTTCCCAAGTCAAGGGTGTGGTATTCCCCAAAGTAGTCCAGACAGATCAGCCTCCTGAAGGTAAATCAAGGTGATGAAGGGAGAAGAGACTGGGAAGGCAGATGAAAGACATCTTGCAATGTGCATTACCCGACAGAACAGCCAGCCTACTCCATTCCTAAGGAGACATTTGTTGTGCCACTGCCAGAGCTGTTGCAAACCCTGAGACAGTCCACGGACTGGAAGGAGCTTGCCATAGGTGCCACCAAGGAGAAGGCAAGTGGAAGCAGGGTTTCGACAGGGACATAGAGGTGATACTAAGAACATAGACGCAAGTCTCGTAGCCCAAATTCAACGCCCCGTCTCAATCCCAAGTCCTGAGCGGCTGTGCAAGCAGGAAATGAAAGACTCCCAATCTGCTTGCTTACTTACCTGACTTGGAAAGCAAGTGCCAAGAGAAGCCCCATTATTCTATACTTTGTCCATGGGCACTAAGAAGATGCAGTATTAGAAATAGGCATGCCTAACAGCCTGACAAAGGAGCCCTGGTGGCATAGTGGTTACACCTTGGGCGGTTCATTGCAAGGTCAGCAGTTCAAAGCCAGCAGCTGCTTCATAGGAAAAAGATGGGGCTTTCTATTCCGGTAAAGAGGCGACAGTGTCAGATACTCATAAGGGCATTTCTGCCATGTCCCATGAGTGCACATTGACTTGATGGAAGTGATCAAGGTGTGGCAAGTAAATAGCTGATTATTGGAGGTCAATGTCTGGGGAAAGTCTGCAGTTACTATTTGTCCCATTCTGGGAGACCTGGGCTGAAGAGTAGAAATTTAGAAAGCGATCAAGAGAAGGATGGGTGCCTGGTCCAAAGGGCATTACTATTCTAAAGACAGCACTGCTGTCGTTTTCCTACCTTTAAGGGGTGCTAGAGTTGGCAGAGATAATAACAGATCTAACTGCTATCCTGCCTGATTGGTGAAAGCTAGACAACCGTTCTGTATTTTGCCTTCTGCTCATTTTACAAAGTACCTAAAGACAAAGTTGTATGTAACGCTAAACAAAGAGGTCGAACGTGGTTTGACGAAATCCTAATGCTGGTGATGGGATGTACCCCAGTTCATGTGCAAACCTGATGCCTCTACTGAAATTTATCCATAGAAATGCAAAGTCTCCTGTGATTCTGGAATCCAAAACCCACCCAAGGATCAATATCAATCAGTTCAGTGGGTAAATAGTCACACTTCAAAGATATTAAAAAGGAGACAGGATTTACCAAACTGCTCATAGAGAGAGAGAAATTAGGGTGCAAGAATTCAGTTTCTAGTCAACTTAACCTGCCTATGGTTTATACGGCTTTTATGACATTGAATTTTTCCAAGTTATTTGTTTCACAAGATATCTTCTGAATTTGCACTTACTTGCAGTTCATTACTACAGAAATTGTATTTTCCCAAGTTGAAAATTAAAATCTGCTGCCTTGACACATGCTAACCTAGAAAACATAAGGTTACTATGGTTATGATAAATACAGAGGCAAGCTCAGGGCAACAATATCCACAATAATAGCCAAAAATAGCCTCTTGAAAGCTTTCCTTTCACCCATGAACCTGTTCTGCCAGGAAATATGATGCCTGTGATTAGAGTAGTTCAGAGTAAATTTGAACAAATGCAGGCATTTGTCACTTCTCTTGCACTTTCACCCTTTTGCCTCCTCATATCCAACAATGACCCCACCCCCACCCCTCCTTTCACAGGCAGACCAAAACAATATAGCACTCTACTCTTCTATCAAACCATGGAATTTCCCCATGGTGGACATTGTATACAAGCAACACTGTTATTTTCAGAATGGCAAGACACTTTGTCTCAGACAGCTGAGACCACAATTGTTCAGAAAAGTTGTTTGGTTCTCAATCTTTCATCTGTTCTCAACTACAATTGATGTCCGGGTCTTCAGAGTCGTAATCACCTTCTAAGACTCAAGTTAGTACCAAGGAA
The DNA here is from genome assembly GCA_004026705.1 of Nesogale talazaci. Lineage (NCBI taxonomy): Eukaryota > Metazoa > Chordata > Mammalia > Afrosoricida > Tenrecidae > Nesogale > Nesogale talazaci. The sequence goes on from PVJH01019604.1 coordinate 33,938, forward strand.
TACTTGGGCTGGTCATATTTTGTCTGTGGTGGTCATAAAATGTGTTTGGGGAGAGGAAATAAGACTGTCCCGAGTTTAGAGGAAAAGAATGGATTATCCTCCATCTGTTGGGATTATGATTAGATAAAATGCCTACAGGTGGTAGTTGTTGTCATTGTTGTTGGTTGTTGTTCTCAGGTTTTAGAATTGCTTACTTCCAGTTCAACATCCTGCTGAGAATTTGCATTTACAGACATATTGAATTGGAATCTACATTTTAACAAGACTGTTAGATGATTCTTATGTATAATGAATTTTCACACAGATAAACTGTGCACTATACAGTTTTAAGTCCACAATCTCTTCACACATTAGTTTCCACTGTACATATTTTCGATTTATGTCTGTGATATGTGTATCATATAATTTATGTGGGCATAAAATATGTGTAGATACTGCAGAACATAGGAATCACCTGTGGAGTTCAAGAATCACTGGGAGTCTTAGTAAGATGTAGATTCTAATCCAACATATTGGGGGTGAAAATGCTTCTCCTTTAGGCCGTGAAATGCTTTCACAGGTATTTAAGCAAGTGTGTGCATTCATGAAGACGATTTTCTCATATAAAGTAAAGAGAACATTTATTAAGTCTTCAAAGGGACAGGGTCAACACAAACACCCAGACACACCATCCAGAAGAGAGAGGCCATTAGCATGAGACCATACTGGCATCCCAATCAAAATGATTTTGATGGCAGTGCAAAGAATGAAATGAAGGAATGTGAGATAGGAACTGCAAGCAATATTAAAATGAAAGAAGATGAAACCTCAACAAGCAGTGACTTTGTAGGAGAAAGAAAGAGGGAGTATCTAAAAGTAAATAGTTCAATCATAATAATAAGAATTATGCAATACTCATCAGAATCAAATTTGGAACATATTCTCCCTTGTTGGACCCATTGCTGTTTCCCCAATCGATTCTTGTGATCACGACCTGGTGATCATGTGTATTTTGATTCAGGATTCTGTCAAAATGTACGTTCTGATTGAGTGTATCTGGGATGGAAATGCAAAGTCTCGGCAAAGGGTCAAACAGGATTGAACCGGTTTAAAACAGTGCTTTCAGCAAGCAAAGCATGTCACACACAAACATGTCATAGGTTATTAATTAATAGTCCTCCCATCCTGATACAACAGTCTTCCTCCAATTGTCCAGTTTCTCTCAGATTATTTTCTCTGTCTACAGATCGAATGAACATGGTGAAAGTACACAACCCTGATGCACACCTGTCCTGATTTTAAAAAGACTCGACATATTCTTATTCTGTTTAAATGAGTGCCATTTATTCTCTCTACAGGTTCTGGAATTACCATTTTCCCAGTGTTATTTATACTTTGCTATGAACCACACTCTCATAAATGCCCTTGCCTGGTCTATAAAACAGAGGTAATAAGCACATGGAAAACACATTTTGTCTTGAATTTCTGACAGTTCCCTCCTGGCATACTACTGTAACCATTTTTGTTATCTTCAGCAAATTTTATTTGCATATGATATTGTTCTGTTATTACTGCAATTTGTTGAAGCATTTTTTTCTTAGGAACAGGTACAATTATGAGTCTCTTTCAATCATTTAAGGGTTGTAATGGTTTTCAAATTTCTTGATATAGACAAGTGAATGCTTCAAGCCTTAGATCTGTTTATTGAAACATCTCGAATTGTATCCTATCAATTCCTGGAGTCATGTCTTCCACCAATGTTCATTCAATATCACCGGTTCTGGATGATATGCTACCCCCCGAGACAGTTACATGCGAATAATTGATGATCTGTTCTGCACTTAGCTCCTGGTCTTGTTCTGGTTGTTAATATTGAGCTTCTCCATATTCTCTTCCCACAACAATAGCAGATTTCTGTTTTGTATTTTATCCAGCAAGAGTTATGTGTACAATCACTACCTGTAAGGTTGAAAAAAAGACATATCTAATGGTTAAGTCATTGTCTACCAAATTCTATCATGCAATTTTTTCCTATTATGCAATTTTGACTTCATTTCTGTCCCCAAAGCCATGTTTTCCAACGATGAATCATCTTCTTTGTTTCCAGATTTTGCATTGCAATCGCTAGTAACTGTCAATACATCTCAATTGCATGTGCGATCCATCTCAGATTTAAGATATTCGTAAAAAGTTTTCAATTTCTACATCTTTGGCATAAGTTGTTGGTGAATAAATTTGAATAGCAGTCATATTAATTTTTCATCCTATATATGGATGTTATTCTATCATTGATAGTGTTGCACTTCTGAATCGATCTAGAAATGGTCTATTTGACAGTGAACGTGAGGCTGTTCTTCAATTTGCCATTTGTGGCAGAGTAGAATGACTCAAAATTACCAACGCCAATCCATGTCAGCCTTCTAATGGCTTGGATATGGATCAAGTGTTTCATTTCATTCTCAGCAACTTACAATTTTCCTAGATTCTTACTGCATATATTTGAAATTCAAATTATTAATAGATGGCTATCGTTGTGCCTTCTCATTTTGAGGCAAGACAAACTAGCAAATGAAAGTCTCGAAAACAGTATTCCATTGACAACAATGAGGTAGGCTCTCTTCTTCCCCTATCATATTTTGAGTGCACTCCAATCAAAGATGCTTATCTTCTGGCACTGATCAAGATACTTTCTCACTGTTATTCAGAAATAACAGTGGCCAATTTTCACTGGCCAATTTTTTTTATCAGAATTAGATTACTTCTTCCTAGTCTGTCATAGTGAGAAAACTAAAATGAGAACACTGTTTAGCATCCATGAAATATATTCATGATTATTCCCCCTTTTCCCTAACCCTCCCCCTTATCTTCTTTACATCTTAGAAACCTGCCTTTTCCCAAATGGCAAATATTTCTACAAATAAGCATGAGCACCCCTAACTGAAAGACATTGTTTATATCCTGTTGCCTTCTTAGACCCAAGAACCCTCATGGTATAATGGGTTTCACACTGAGCAGCTAACTGCAGGATCAGTAGCACAAAACCATGGGTCATCTTCCCAGGAGGAAGGTGAGGTTGTCTACTCGGATAGAGTTACAGTCTTGGAAACCAACAAAGGTCATTCTTCCCAGTCCTATACAGATGCTATGAATCAGAATTGAATTGATGGCAGTGAGGGTGTCTGCTTGTCTGTTTGCTTGCTTGTTTTGATCATGTTACAGGTTAGACTTGATTGAATTTTATTTTAAGATCATTTCACCTCTCAAGTACTACCTCCAGCGATCAACTTTGAGCCCAACAAAAGACAGATCTATACAGGGGGCCATAATACCAGAGTAGAAACTACTCCTTGAGGCAATCAACTATGCTAAACTAAAATGTTTTGCTTAAAACATAGTTTAGAGCAGTAGTTCTAAACCTTCCTATGCCGGGGCCCTTTAAAACAGTTCCTCGTGTGGTGACCCAAACCATAAAATTCTTTACATTGATACTTCACGACTGTAATTTTACTACTGTTTTGAATCATAACATAAATATCTGATATGCAGGATGTATTTTTATTGTTACAACTAGAACATAATGAAAGCATAATGATAAATCATGGAAACAATATGTAATTATGTATTGTGAAATATTTACTTCTAATTACAGATCAATGAAGTCTAGTCTTGAAGCATGGTATAAGCATGAGTAACAGTCTTCACACCGGGTATTCCTGTGTGGGCGTATCTGTCCGTGGGTGGACTGGCGTGGAGACAGACAGAAGTGTAGTTGTTCAGTTCCTATGTGCTTTCTGATGGTCTTAAATGACCCGGGTCATTTAACCCCTCCCCCACAAAGGGGTCGCAACCCACAGATTGGGAACCACTGGTTTAGCAGGTAGGAGGGAACTGGAAAGAACTTCAAATGGAAATGGGAAGCACAGGAAAGAAATGGGAAGAGTGCTATTAAAAAATGTGTATGAATTGGAAGGAAAATGAATATGCTCTATATATTTTCTCCCAAATTCTAAGAAAAAGTTCAAAAATAAAATTACAATTAAGGGGGCAATTTTTGAAGAGAGGAAGCGTAGTTATAGACAAAATGACAAGTTAAAAGATTCTTGTACCTTGAGTCTGATGACTTGAGATGTCATTTCACCTTTCCAGTGCCAAAAAATGAATACTCACTCCCTGTGCGGTAGATTCTAACTCAAAGAGGTCAAAACCACAAATATGTAGCTATGAACCAAATCTTTTCCCTCAAATACAGAGCTCAGGTCCCCTAATCCTTGGATGGCAGAGTTCCTCAAAGGTGATCCCAGGCTCTTTTAGGAAGAAGAATAAAGCTTAACGTGCTTTTGGTTAAGCTATTTGCAATTAAGTTCAAAAGTCAAAGGAAAAAATATAAACTTATTGAGCCATGAGATTGATTCTCCACAGCATACAAGAAAAGTCAAAAGATCTCATTTCATAAAGCCATCAAATATCCTAGAAGTTTCCCATAATCTTCTGCTTTCTACCATGAGCTTTATTTCACTAAAATATCCCAAAACTGCTTGAGGGAAATGTTCTATGTGTCAACCAAGGAGCAAAGAGTAACCAGAGGAGACAAAGAGAAATTCGACTCAGACTCCCAGGTTTATATATAACAAGGCTAGACATTCTTTTCCGTGTTTTGCCCTTTGTCCTTGCATTCTCCAGGTCATGTGTTTAATTGCTGTGCTTAATACGCAAGTGTCTTTGAATATAATACATTAACCACTATTCAAATCCACAGTGTTAGCCCCTTGGGTTTTTGGTAGCCTTCCCACCCTCTATTTGTAGCATAGTGGGGGTTTTGCTTTCGTTCCAATCAACAACGTGCCCTAAATTCCATCCAGAGCACTTATTTGTCTGGCTTTTTGACATATTGCCACGTTCATCCACATTCTTGTATGGGTAACATCTTCATCCCTTCCATTTCCTCTTTTCTCCTTTTCCTTTGGTTTTCTATGTTTCTGTTCTTTGGCCAACTCTCCCTGCAGCTACATGTGTTCTTAAATCTCCTGTATTCTTAAATTATCCAGTCTTCTTAGCCTTTTAGGTTTTAGGGCATTCAAACTCTCTCATCGTTCTTCTGTCGCCTTTCCAATTATTTCTGGGTCTCATTTTGTGTGGCCTACCCATAACTTCTTTTCAAAAAAACTGGCTTTCTAATCAGTGCAATGCTTACTAGCATAGATGAATTCTGTATCTCTCTTTGTAGTGCAAACACAGAAATGCCAAGGTGAGTCCATACCCATCCATTTACTTCAAGTCTCATTTGTTCAGCATTAGGATATCTCCTGTTGCCATTAGATGTACAAAACACATTCCCCTATTAGAAAACGTTCTCAGGATAGGAAAATGGATGTTTTATGTAGACCTGTGTGATGGTAAATTACTTCTGATTCTTATGTTGACATCCTACGATGTACATATTTCTGACTTCACTATCCTTTCCAGAAAGACTTTCCATATATTTCACAGAGTACTAACATGTAGCACACAGAATCACATTAGAAGTCTGTTTAAAACAATAAGTCAGTAATTATCCTATATCCCATGTAGTCCTACTGTCCTTAATCAGTCATGTGAGTTCAATGATTTCAGATTCATTCATTCTTCTTCCCTGTGTGAGTTGAGATATTTTGATAAAGACCCTCAATTACGGAGAGTCTTCATTTCTTGGTAAGTACTGTTAAAAATCACATGTAGCTTATATCTACTTAGAATTCAAAACTCAAGTTTAAGCAATACAAAAACCAGATTTAAGGATCCATTGGCCAAATATTCCAATTATAACAATAGCTCTATAAGGAACCCTGGGGGTATAGTGGTTACACACTGGGCTGCAATCTGTATAGTCAGTGGTTTGAAACCACTGGCAGCTCTGCAGAAGAATGTCTGGTCCTTCTATTCCCTTAAATGGTTATAGTCCCAGAACTCACTGAGGGCCACTGTGAATCAGCATTGACACGATGACTGTCATTTTTTGATAGTGGTTCTATGGACATATTCTGAGACACTCCTTCAAAAGAGGAATATCAAAAAATTTGTTGTAATTTGGCAATTGTAATCCATGCAGTAGTTAACTTCATTTTCCACACTTTTGTTAAGTGGCCAAGTAAATTAAAATGAGAGGGGAAAATCTTTATCAGTATTAACCATAGGAAAAAATATAACAAATAGCCTAAAAACAGGAGGAAGTTTTTTTTCAAGAGATAAAATGGGTAAACTGAATGTAGAAATAATATCATTATTACTGTCATTATGGGTTATAAAAGTGTCATAATTATATAATTCTTAAGAGATGTATGTTGAAGTATTTAGGAATAAAGTATCATGATAGTCATTATAGTCTCAAATACTTCAGGGAGAAAACATCTGTATATATGTGTGTGAATATATACATATATACACATGTACATACACAAATGCACATGTGAGGGTGGCTTCTCAAAGTTCATGAAGGAAAATATCCTATATCTTTTCATTAGAATTTTCCAAGAACTTTATGAAGCCCCTTTGTATATATACAAAGAGAAAGGCAGAATGTTGGATTTTGAAACTAACATATATAGATGTTTAAAATACTATTCATTCTACTTTTCTGTAGATATAAATTGCTTCATAATAAAACAGTGGATAAGAGGTTGAGGGAAGCGCTAACATTTTTTTAATCATTATTGAGGACATATACAACTTTTGCTACAATCCATATATGCATCTGTTGTGTCAAGCACATTTATACATTTGTTGCCATCATCATTCTTAAAACATCTTCTTTCTACTTGAGCCCTTGGTATCAGCTAATAATTTTTCTCCTCCTTCCCTCACTAACCCTTTATAAACCTTAAGAATTGATAATCTAGCATTATTTTTCATGTCTTACCCTGTCCATTGTCTCCCTTCACCCACTTTACTGTTGTCTGTCCCCCAGAGAGTGGGTTATAATGTAACCCATTGTGATCCATTCTCCCTTTCTCCTCTACCTTTCCCTTGCCATCCTGGTACCTCTGCTCTCATTATTAGTCCCAAGGGCTTTATCTGTCCTGGATTCCTTGTGTTTCCACATCTGCATCAGTGTACCTCCTCTGGTCTAGCTGAATTTGTAAGTTACAATTAGGATCATAATGGTGAGGGGAGGGGAGGGAGGAAGCATTAAAGAACTAGAAGAAAGTAGCATGTTTCATTAGTGCTATATTGCACCCTGACTGGCTCATCTACTTCCTACAGCCTTTCTATAAGGGGATGTCCAGTTGCATACAGATGGGCTTTGGGTTTCCACTCTCTACTCCCCCTCATTCACACGGATATGATTTTTTATTCTATGATGCCTGCTACCTGATCCTCATGATCACACAAGTTAATGTGCTTTTTCCATGTGGCTTTATTGCTTCTTAGCTAGTTGGAAGCTTGTTTAGCTTCAAGTCTTTAAGACCCCAGATGCTATATCTATTGACAGCAGGGCACCATCAGCTTTCTTTAGCACATTTGCTTATGCATCTGCTTTATCTTCAGTGACCATGTCGGGAAGGTGAGCATCATGAAATGCCAGTTTAATAAACAAAGTGCTCTTGCATTGAGGGAGTACTGGAGTAGAGGCCCCATGTCCATCTGCTACCTTAATCCTAAACCTATAAATATATGCACATAGATCTATTTCCCTATCATAACATATAAATATATTTATATGTACATATCTGTATTTAGACTTCTATAAATGCCCTTTGCATCCTATTTCCTTCCTCTATTTCCTTTTATTTTTCTCTTATCCCACTACCATATTCATTTGGGTCTCAGTGATTCTTCTCAGTTAAATTGGCCTTGGTCAAGTCCTACAAGGACTCCTACATCCTCCTTACCATTGCTTTTAGATCACTTGTTGTTCTCTTTTCTCTGGGCTTGCTAACACCCACTTCCTTTCCCTCATCACCCCCTCTCCCATTTCCTCCCAGAACCTTTGGTCCCATTATTTTCTCCTCCAAATTGTTTATCCCACTTATCTAGACAGACATGCAGAGATAATAATATGCACACACACACAAAAAAAAAACAAGACAGAACAAAACAAAGCAACAAAAGTAAACAAAACAAAATGACAAAAAAAAAAAAAGCTCCTGTAAATAGTTCCAGGTTTGTTTGTTGACCTTTATGAGTGTTTTCCAGTCATGTCTGATGGGGTGTCATGCCCTGGCCCCAAAGTCTATTTTTGGTATTCCCAGAGGACTTTGTTGCTCTGTTCTCCTTGCTATTCTGTTGCACACCTTTAGTGTTTCGCCTCAAGGTGGTGGGATCAGACCAGACACAGTTCCTGCACTGTGTCTCCAGTGTTGTCCCCCATAGTGCGCTGGGTTAGTGAGGACATCGTGTCTCATAGTGGGTGTGATGGGTAGGTTTGTTATGCCAACATGGCCACAGCCGATTGGTGGATCTGTTGTGACG
>PVJH01019605.1:0-42402 GCA_004026705.1 Nesogale talazaci
CCCCCCCCCCCCCCCAGCAGCTTTGAGATCGCCACAACCGCGAACGGTTTCATTCCGAGGCGTCAAAAAGCAGCTCACGGTGCAGCCGCCGAGCCAATTCATTCTTGCCTGCGTCTCCTAAGGGGTTAAGTAGGACGCCAAGCCCAGGGTTCCATTTTCTGGACGCACTGTTCCTAAACTTGGTGACCGGGTCCTGCTGGGACATGCCAGACGTTCCGAGTGTGCTCGCTTGTGGCACCCGGGAGGAGACAGGTGTTGCACCCAAAGCTCCACCAGCTCCCAGTCGTCTCCAGCTTGCACAAGACTTCCCCGGCCTTCCCAGCGGGGCGGGGCTCTGTAATGGCCAGGCTTAGGAACAGTCTGTCCATACTTGTTGCCAAGTGTCTCCCCTTGGAGCCCACTAGTCATTTGATGGAAGGGCAGCTCTTGGCCAGGCCTGTCCTGTGGTCAGCTCCCTCTGCTGTGACTTCCTAGGGCCACCGGGGGGCTGGAGCCACAGAGGCAGGGGTGGAATGTGTAAGTCTGGTCTGGTCCTCTGGGTCAACGCAGGGCTTTGCTACTCACAGGGTTCAAATCTTCCCTTCCACCCCCCCACTCCCCCCCCCCCACCCCCAGCCCCAGGCCTCTTCAATGATCTCTCCCTAGGACACACACACAACACACACAACATCTTTCTTTCTTTCTTTCTTTCTTTCTTTCTTTCTTTCTTTCTTTCTTTCTTTCTTTCTTTCTTCTCTTTCAGCTGAAAGCCTAATTAGTCTTTTCACTTGCAGGAGTCAAAAGTGAGGGGGTGCAGTGGGAGGAGAACATGTGGGGTGCTGGGAAGGGGCACCACACTCCGCCGACCAGACACAACTCTGACCAGGTCCATTTCCACCTGCTGCTACAGCAAGAACATGTCTCTCTTCTTGGGGACTCAAGGCACAAGAGGCGTGAGCTCCCAAAATAGGTCTCCTAAAGAGTTCTCACAGGCTAGACTCTAAGAACCAAGCCCAATGGGTGGCCCCCTTTGAAGGAGTCACTTTGACTCTGTCAAGGTCATTGGCCAAACAGTTTAAAGGCGTTGCTTGGCCCCTCTGATTGGTGTGCCTAACAGCACAAATGCTTCCTGTTTGGGGTTTTTTTTTTTCTGGGAATCAAGGTGGGTTTAAGCTGGCAGGTTGAATCTTGGTGTCTGGTGACACCTGCTCACACAACGGTTGACAGGTGGCCTGCATGTGATCTGTTCTACGATGTCAACTGAGCACCCCTTGCTCCGCGTCTGCATCCTGCAGTAGCTCAAAAGCCACCGTAGCGAAAATATTTACACCACGGCGATTGGCAGAAACAATAAGTGAAGGGTTTTACAAGCGGGCTTCCAAAAGTCTTTGGGGAAAATGGAATGAGGTCATCGTGGAACGTTTCCCGGGACACCCGCAGTCTTCTTGTATTTCTGGGGGGGGGGGACAGGGAAGAGAACTGGCTGGGGTGAGGCAGGGTCAGCCCAAACTGGGTCTATTCAACTGTTCACAAGTAGCCATCGAATACCCCAAGAACACAAGCCCAATCCCTGCTCCTCTACCCAGAGAGAGGGTTTTCTTCTAACCGTACCACTTCTGGATAATCATAATGATAAAGGTTGATAAGCACTGTATCCATTGTTATTTATCAGATTCTCCATTGAAATCAGAGCATGTGTTTCCGGACAGCAAGTATAATTAACGAAGAAAGTGATTTCCTTTTCCTGGTGGATGAAGGGCTTGGGAGTGACCTATCTCGGGTTACGTGTGAAGCTTGGCATGTGAATCAGTTAACCGCCACCTTCTCCACTTGAAACCAAAGATCAAAACCGTTCTGTTGTCATTCCCACAAAGCGCTGCTGTTAAGGTTACGGTATAGCCTCACTAAGAGAGCACATAGGGCAGATGCTAGCCCAAACGAAAAGCAGCCCCACCGCCATCGTAGTGGATTCCGACACAGCGTGCCATTTCTAAGAATGTAGATCGTTAGGGAAACAGACCGCTTCATCCTCCCCCACGGACGACCTGATCTGATATGAACCACCTACCTTCAGGTCAGTAGCCCCAGCTGAAGCACCTGCCCTATCAGGTGGTTCTACGATGTCAGAAAATCCGGGTGACCTTCTAAGGAAAGAGCATGGCACAGAACGGCGAATGTGTACATTTGCCCTTGCAAGGGTTGGACTACACAGAAAAGGTCATCACCTACCCACATACACTTACATAGACACAGCACATCTTCAAAGATTATACAAGAAACCTCAGAGTGGAAGACTGGCACCTGAAGTAAAGGGGAATGGTGGTCCCCCACTGTCCCCCTCAGCAATAAGTAGGAATCCTGGGCCCTGGGAGCATGGCCGTGTTTAGAAATAGACACTTTGAAGATGGGACCAGTGTAGTCAGGGCTGGGGAAGGTCCAGCCATTGGGCCATAAAAGGTTAGGTGCCACTGAGGCAGTCCTAACCCATAACAAGAGGCGAAAAGATGACACAGAGTGAGCCGAGGGACCAAAAGGAGTGAGTTACCCTTCCACCATCTCAGGAGGTAACAGGTGCGCAAGGACCAGAGGTGCCGAAGGAAGCAGTTCAAGCTGCACTGAAAGCCTTAGTCAATAACAAGAACCGAGGAATGGATGGAACATTCACTGATGATCCTCGCACAACGGTCGCGGGAGAACCTTGACAGGGAGCTGCCCGAGGTTCTGAAGAAGACCGTGCAACAAGGATTATCATGGCTGATGTCAGATGGATTTTGACCGGAAGCAGAGAATAACAGAAAGATGTTTCCTTGTGTCTTGTTGACTCTGCAGAAGGCGCTTGAAAACTTCAAGACCAGTTAACATCACATACCTCAGCAAAGGGAAACGGTTGCAGCCATCACATCGGGGATGAATCAATTACATGTTTCTCCAAATATAACCAGCTGATTTTAAGTTGATCAAATTTTTTTAGGGCCCACAAGTGATGTTATAAATATCTAAATGGCCTGTGACAAAAGATAAAAGTGTCCTACCTCTAAGTTTAGTAGCGCTGCATTATGGTTTCAGTCAAGCGCTAAGGAGTCCATTCCAGTGCAAAGTAACCTCACGTGAGAAAAAGAGGTGCCCCTTAGCATGCCCTAGGCTGTGTGGAATCTTCACAGGAGCCAATCATCTGAATGTTTCCCATGGAGTCACATGATTTCAAACTACTAACTTGACAATTAACAGCCAAGTGCCTGGCCATTAAGTCACACAGGGTCCTTAATCCAATCTGAATGCTGTCCTGATAGAAGAGATGAGATGCTGGGTACATGGAGAAGACCAGCTTGCAGATAGAGATGGGAGCTAGGCTACAGCTGCAAGTCAGGAAACATCTGGAGCTGGAAGAGAAAAGGCAGGAGTCTCCTCAAGATCTTTCAGAGAGAATAGGGCCCTGCTCTGAACTTGACAATGGGCTTGTGACCTCCTGAACTCTGAGACAACCCATTTCATTTGTTTTAGGTCACCCTCTCATTGCAACAGAATAAGGACACTAATATAAGGGAGAAGTAAGATAGATAGATAGATAGATAAATAGATGATAGATAGATAGATAGATAGATAGGATTAAATATTCTTTTGTGTATTTTAGCATTTCTAACCTGTGCAAAAAAAAAAAAAAAGCATCCAAGATGTCACTTTCATGACTAAGATGCACCGGACTCAAGCTGTGGTCTTTTCAATGAATTCTGATACCAGTGAAAACTAGTCAACAAACAAGGGAGGCTGAAAAAGTATCGATGCATTTGAATTGTGGTGTTGGTGAGGAATTTTGATGTCCCATGGGGATTCCAGAAGAACAAGCCATGCTGTTTTGGAACAAGACAGCCAGGCTGCTTATTAGAGACTAGGGTGGTGGGATTTGAGACATGTTATCAGGAGAGATGCAGAGCTGCGTTAAGAGCTATTGGAATAATCTCCCATCCTATTGGCATGTTATCAGGAGAGGCAAGTCCCTGGAGAAGGGCATGGTGCTTGGAAACACAGAGTGGGAACAAAATAGGAAGACCCCCAATAAGATGGACAGGCATAGTAGCTACAGCAAAGGGCTCCGGTTGGGCAGAAAGGTGAGGGTGGCACGGGATGGCTGCATTTCATGGGGTTGCACCGGAGGTCACTAAGAGTCAGAAGTGACTCAAGGGCAACTTGCCACCACAAGGACATGCACAGCTCTTCCTCCACCAAGCTCGTTAAAATGAAGTACCCCACCCCCCAAAACACCTTCATCACACCATGAAGTCCTTTAGTCTCTCTCCTCCCAAATTCAACCCACCTCTCCTCCTGTGGACCACCTGCAAACACACCTTTGTTCCTCTTCTGTCTTGGATTATTCTGAAGGTCACCTAGCAGTCAAACCACGCTGGGCTGAATGTCCCAGAAAAGAAGCCCTCTTCTCTCCTTTCCTAAAAGACAAACCAGCATCCTGAGAACTCCTGATTGGCCAGATGCCTTAGGGAATGTTTCTAGGAATGATCTAGAATAATATCCTTTCCATCCATGACATCCAAGGAAATATCCTTTTACACTGGGAAACTTAGGAAAACGAACACCCCCAGAGATGGTACAGGCTAAATAGATGGTGGTCCCAGGAAACATTTAGATCTTAACAGGTGGAAGCTCCATATTGAGTTATTAATCTTATCAGGGACTGTGCGGGGAGAAGTGAAAAAAGACTGCAGATGTAATTCCAGTTTTGCAAAAGGGGAAAATCACTCATGCCCTGAAAAACACACAAGTGAGCTCGGCCCAGATCCTGGCTATTGGATCAGTACCAAGGCAAGGACATGAAGATCTAGATGAGGATGGGGTGAAGTCCACACGGAAGGAGAATGGATCGGGTGAGGCAGCCCCGTTCTCTCACCCAACAAGGTCAGAAAGCTTGTCAGGAAATGTCTGGCTGGTCATAAGGCTTTGAGAAGACTATGTTATCAGGTCCTTGTGGAACATGGACATGTGGGCTGGGGCAATTGACTGACCAAATGACTTGCTCATGAATGCAAGCAAGACAACCTGCAGGAGAGTTTTTGGGTGGGGTGTGTATGTGTGTGTGTGTGTGTGTGTGCGCATGTGCGTGCCAGAACTCTGCCCTCAAATGAATTCCGTTCATTCATTTGACTTGGACAAAGATGGAAGAGAGATATTCTTCACATTTGTCTCAGACTGCAATCAAAGAAACATATTTCGTGACAAGTGTTTATGATCTTCCTCCTTTCCAAGGGAAAGAAGACCTGCTTGCTTAAAAATTGGGCACTAGCACTGCTCGTGGGGAGTTTTGCTGTTGAACTGGGGGTCTTGTGCTAAGGGGGAGGGTAACAGGTGAGAGAGAAGACTGACCAATCTACATTTTAAAATATGCACCTGGGGCTCTCCAAGGAGCCCAAGGGTGTGGTGATAGGGGCTAGGTGGAGAGCTCACTGACAAGAAGGGGAAGGACTTTGAAGAATGCAGCTTCAGCAAGAATTGAGAGAGCTGTCACAAGAAGGGAACTTGAGGAAGTCCTGGAGTACATGGTGTCATTGTCCTCTTTGATGTCTCCTCAGGCAGCCCTCAGTAAAGAAGCTGATGGTTTCTTGGGACCTTGAACCCCTTGGTCTTGGATTTCCTTTGGATGCCTGAGGTAGTTACGAAATTTCACGTCCACTTGAAGACACTTCAAAGTGTAGGGGTGGTGTTCAACCTGTCCATCAGATGACAGCCTGGCGGGGCCTCCTTGTGGGCATGGCCTTCTCATAAGAAGGGTTCTGGGAAGCTTCCCTTCTCTCTCTCTGCCTTCGCCTTCTCAGTGGCTGACCCCGATGGCTGCCGGCCACACCGCCATTGGACACACGTGACTTTGCAGCCACCGTGGGATCTTCCTACATTCTTCATCACCGCACGTGGCTGCATGAGTCTGAAGAGGGACTTATGGGGCAGTATGGGACTTATGGGCTTGTGTTGGACTCGGCAGGGATGTTTCCTTGGTGTACAATTACATCTTGATGTAAAGTTCTTTCTTATACATATCTGATTGTCGCTGGATTTGTTTCTCTAGTCAACCCAGCCTAACACAGATAGCATTAGCCTGTGTTGGATGTTAAGGCAGGAAAAAGAAGATCTCATTTTGTCTAGGCTCCAAGTGTGTGGTCAAATTTTAGGAACATAAAATGCACACTCTGAATTCAAAGTAACTCTCGGTGTAAAGACTAAGGTGGCTATAGCTAAGAAAATCAAGGGCAGCATGGAGGCAGCTCAAGTCCTACGTCAGGTTCTAATCAAATACAGGGTCCAGGAGGCCTGGCCACAATTTCAAAACAAAAAGCAAAGCTAGAGTTGACAATAAGCTCAATGAGAGACAATGGTGAGGTGCTGCAAGGTCAATGGAGTCATACGCTCCCTTGATAGGCGTGGAGTCCCAAAGGGAGCATCCATAGCAACACTCTAGTCTGAAATAGCCTAACCTGGACTACTAGAGACAGCTTGAGGTCGCCACGCTTTAAGATAAACCTGACCACACTCAGAGGACAGCGGCCCAGTGCACAAGGAACTGAAACGCCTCTTACACTGGGAACAAGCAAAAGAACTGCTGATGTGGAGCTCAGAGAAAACAAGACCCCAGGGAACACAATAACTTCAGATATTTCAAGGGTTGTGGAAAGGAGGAGATGCTGTGTTCATTCTGTATAACTCCCAGCAATCAAACTAGAAGCATGGATAGAATTTCTGTTGACATATAGTGAAGCAATAGAAGGGGCATCTTTCTAAGAGGGAGTGCTCTCCAAAAACAGAATCGATTCGTTCCAGTGCTGGTAGGTTAGTTCCCCACGACTTGTTGTTTGTGCTACAAGGTGACGCCCAAGTGAAAATGGGGATTTGGGTTGCAATGATTTCTGCTACCTCTGATGTCTGAGGCCAGAGTGCTTTTGTGTTGACCCTTACATCTTCCATCATGCCACGTGCTTGCATTGCCTCCGTTCGAGCTCATCGAATTGAACGGATGTGCTTTCGGGGTCAGGTCTAGGGAGGACACCAGAGTAGGCTATTAATGAAGGAGAAAAGTCAAAGGGGACATTTAAAAATTAATCAGGGTCAAAGCATGAGGTAAACACAGAGCTACATGACACCTGCCTCTGCCCAGTCCTTAGTACCTTACACCTTGGGCCTCGTTTGCCCAAGAGGCCATCGTGCATGATACTGGTGCCCAGAGAGATTTGTCCACTGGATGTTCACTGCATTTTCTTTCCCTGTAGCTTTCCATCCATGCTCCTGGAAGCAGCGGTCCAGAGGTAAAAGGACACATTGCCTTGGCTCATCTGCTGTCCAGGATCTCTTGAAAGTGTTGAACAGCAAGGAGGTTACGGGGAGGACTCAGGTGAGCCTGGCCCAAGCCGTGCGTTTCTCAATGGCCTCCTGTGCGTGTGAAAGTTGGGCATGGAATAAGGAAGTCCGAAGGAAAATTCATGCATTTGAACTGTGCAGCTGGTGGTGAATGTTACGAATACCACGGACAGAACAAGCATCTGTCTGGGAAGAATGGAACATTCTTGGACAACCAGAATGTTCCTTAGAGGCCAGGATGACAAGCCTTTCTCTCAGTTTGGACATGTTATCAGGAGATCTCAGTCCCTGGAAAACAACACCATGCTTGGTAAACTGGAGGGGCAGTGAAAGAAAAAGATTTAAAAACAGGACATGGGGTTGACATGGGGGCTACACTCATGGGCTCAAACATAAGAGTCGTTATGACGATGGCTCAGGATCACGGGGTGGTGTTTTGCTCTATTGTACATGGGGTCATGATGGGTCAGACCCAACCTGACGGACTCTAACTACGACAGTCTAGGGCAGAGAACAGGATGGTCTACCTAAGTAATTCCGCATCACCACTGGGACTCACTCGTTTCTTCATTCCTTCTGCCTTGAACCTCAGAGACCAGAGATCCGAATGGGGATGTTGTTGTTTCAGAGAAGTCGTAAGTAACAAGCCTGGTGCCTGATTGTCACCTGGACCTACTGACTATAAGCCTGGGAGTATGCCTCACCCTTCACTACCACTGTGGGTATGCCACCAACTCTACCTAATGCCTGTTCTGTCCTCTTCCTGTTAGTCTTTCCTGACCTGAACGGTGGAGTCCTCCTCTCTCTCCTGGGGGAGATGATGCCATCATCAACCTCACGACTCCATGAAGGCATATGCGTTTGCTTCTATGGAAGTTTCCAGTGATCGGTCTCCTCCTCTTAGCCATCACTAATTCTCTTCATCCTGCTCTCCAGTCCCTACCATTGACACCATCATCACTCTCTTCTCCCGTAAAGAAAGCCACATTATGCTCTTATTTGTACCTGTGGACATGCTCTGGTCTAGCCAGATTTGTAAGGTAGAATTGGGGTCATGATAGTGGGGGAAAGGAAGCATTAAAGAACTAGAGGAAAGTTGAATGTTTCATTGGTGCCATGCTGCACCCTAGCTGGCTCATTCCTTCTTGCAAGCTTTCTGTAAGGGGATGTCCAGTTGTCTACAGATGGGCTTTGGTTATCCACTCTGCACTCCCCCCTCATTCACAATAATATGATTTTTTTTGTTCTGGGTCTTTAATATCTCATACCTGATCCCATCTGCACCTCGTGATCACACAGGCTGGTGTGCTTCTCCTATGTGGGCTTTGTTGCTTCTCAGCTAGATGACTGCATATTTATCTTCAAGTCTTTAAAACCCCAGATATTATTTCTTTTGATAGCTGGACACCATCAGCTATCTTCACCATGTTTGCTTATGCAACTGCCTTGTCTTCAGCGATCATGTCAGAGAAGGTGAGCATCACAGAATACCCAGCTATTAGAAGAAAGTGTTCTTACATTGAGAGGGAACACAGGGAATCCAGGACAGAGAAACCCCTCAGGACCCATAATGAGAGTAGAGATACCAGGAGAGGAAGAAGGAGGTAGGGGAGTAAAGGGGAACTGATCACAATGATCTATCAATAACCTCCTCCCAGGGGAACACACAACAGAAAAGTGGGTGAAGTAAGACAGCGGTTGGTGGAAAACGTGAAGAAATGATAATAATTTATATATTATCAAGGGTTCATGTGGCAGAGGATGGGAGGTGTGGAGAATGAGCTGGTAGCAAGGGCTAAGGAGAAAGAAAATGCTTTGAAAATGCTGGCGGCAACAAATGTGCATATGTGCAGGGCACGCCAGGTGGATGGATTGTGATATGAGCTGTGCGAGCCCCCAATAAAAGGATGTTTTTAAAATATATATAAAGAAAGAAAGCCAGAGCGTCCCAGCTCTGCCCCTCCTGTGACTCCTCAACACCACTCTGGTGCCAACATCCCTTCCTGCCCTGCTGCTACAGCCTTATCTGGGCACAAACTCCCCAAGGAAAGAACACAGGATGGCGAGGGAGAGTGAGGTGAGGAGGGAGAGCCTGTCTCCTATCAACCACTCCAGTGATTTCCAGTGTCCACGGGACCATAAAGGGCCTTTGCTTTATCTTGTTTGTTTGTTTGTTTGTTTGTTTGCTCTTGGCTCTGGTGGAACTGTTCAGTAAATATGGCAGCCAGATGCTCTGAGTCACTCAGATCAAGTGTCAGGCCATTCGCTCAAACCACGTCGATGGGTGTCTACCGTCGGCCACCATGGTGCGGCTCAAAGCGGTTTTGAAAGATCGTCCCTTCCAGGCACCACCTAGGAAGCAAGTCAGTGCAGTGGTGAGTCCCCAGTGCCCAGATGCAAGTCTTACCAGGTCTGGTGTGGTAAGGGAAAAGAGTCTGCTTGGAAAACAAGTCTTTGTGATTCTGACCTTCACATCGTATTCAAATAGAATGATGCCCCAAACCAAACTTGGGTCTGTTGAGTTGATTCCAAGTCATAGTGGCTCTGTAGACCAGAGTCGAATGTTCGCATAGTTTCCAAGGTTGTAACGCTCACAGAAGCAGGCAGCCATGTTTTTGCCAGAGGGGAGTCTGTTGGTCTTGAACCGCTGGCCTTTGGGTTAGTAGTCAAATGCTCCACCACTGCACCCACCATGGCTCCTTATTCAAAGGGTAGCTATTCATGTTTCATCCATGGCATCTCTGCTCCTGCAATATCTCACAGCCAGACAGTCCTCTAAGTGAGAAAGAATAATCGCGATTGTGCATGTAGTTCTATGTGTGGATGTTAAATGATAGAAAGTTGATGATAGTACAATGTTTATCCAGCACCTTGTATAAGAAGCTCTGATTGCTTTACCTTTTATATCCCTATTTTGTCAACAGTGAAATATTCTCTTGGGAGATGGAACCAGGAACTCAGATGAGGCTGTTACTCCAGATCTATGCATTCTTCCTCTGGCTGTGTTGCTAGTTCCTGCTGAGTTCATTTTAACTCATAGTGAGAACCCGTGTGCCAGGGTAGAACCTTGCTCCATCCAGTTTTCGGTGCTATGGACTTTGAGGAACAGCTCCCAAAACCTGATTTCGGAAGTGCATCCCTGTGGGTACAAACCACGAGACTTTCCCTTCGTGGTCAAGTGTTTGCCCATTGTGCCACCCAGGGACTCTGTGCTATATTAATATATTCTGAATAGAGCTCTGTCTTCAATGAGGATAAAGTCATACTCAAGACAGACAAGGTTCCTGCCCCTGTGCAGCTTGGATTCTGGAGAGACAAGAGAGGTAAATTAGCAATTAACCAAAGAAGCCTATTTTTCAATAGTGGTCCATTCTCTGGGGAGTTAGAATCTGAACTGTGATTGAAAGGAAAGGACAAGAACAACGCAGGCAAATACTAACACAGTGAGACATAACACCAGGCAGAGGAAGTAACAAGTGCAAGGGTCCTGTAGTAGGACTTGCAGGCAGAATCATAGTTGATTATGAAGAAGGCAAGCTTTAGGAAACACAAATCAAGGCCAGCCTGGGTAGAGTCGAAAGAGAATAGGCCATAGTAACCACACACATAGGAGCACAATTGATAAAACTAAAGAAGAAAAGAGTGTGGAAAATCAAGCTTTAACTCTAGAAAGATCTTTGAGTGCGATGACCGCTTGTCCTAGAAAGCAGACCCTATGGTCCACAAATCATTCCATAGCCATCACCATGCTGACCAGGGAGAAGAAGAAAACTGATGACATGAACTGAAATGGATTAGGAATGAGGCTAGTATCCCTTAGGGATGCCTTTGTCTACATGTAGCTGCTGAGCAGTAAGGCGCTTAATGCTCACACAAACCAGTGAAGACTATTGAGTGCATCAGGGACTGCCAGACAAGCAGAATGTTCCTTCCAAGGGATGGTGAAGAGACTGTGTCTCATGTATTTGGGTCATGTCATTAGGAGGGACCACTCCCTAAAGTCCATCACACGTCTGTCTGATCATCATACATGTTACGGTGAGGCTGGAAGCTACGCCACAGGTATTTCAAACATAAACAGAGAGGGTCACCCGAGTACACGAGCTTCTGCAGTCAGAACAGCCTGGGGGAAAGTCGAGGCTATCCACTTCTGAGGGATTAGCCCCAGGAAACTGAACAAAAAGCAGTGGGAAAGGCTGTCTGATACAGTGCCCCTTCGTTTGGAAGACACTCGGAGTATCGCTGGAGAAGAGAAACCTCCTAAAAAGTTGAGTTTACTGAATGGTGTGAATGGAGCGACACCTCCAGGATCTTCCTTTTCCAAGGCATATGACCCACTTAACATGAAAAGAAACCATCCACTCAGAAGCCAAACATAGGATGCACAAGGTATAAATGGAGGCAAGAAAACTTGAAGATATCAAAACTGAAATGGAATGCATAAAGTCCCTGTCCTGGCATTTGTGAGCAGAAATTGGCCATTTTCCATGTTGTGTGTTTTTGTTAAGCTGGGAGTGATTAAGGTCATGCTTCATCATGAAGAACGTTTCTGGATCTGTCTTGCAGCACAGGGCCATCTGTGAGACAATACTATCTAGATACTTACAGGTAAGACCATTTCATGCAACTGTTACTGAAATGTATGTGCCGACTGTTAAAGTCAGTGGTGAAAAGAGTTGAGGAAACTCATGAGTTTCTTCGATCTGAAATTGATCAAACATGCAATCAAGATGCATTAATAGTTATTGATGATTACAATACAGAAGTTAGAAACACAGAGGAAGGATCAGTCATTGGAAAACATGGCTTTGAGTGGGGGGGGGGGTTAGCTGAAGATTGCAAGATGTAATTTTGTAAGACTAGTGACTTCTTATCAGAAATACCTTTTTTCCAACACCCTACACACAGATCTCATTAGGGGAAACATATATTTCAAATTGAATGCATTTGGGAAAGGCAATGGAAAAACTCTATCAGCCAAAACAAGGTCAGGGGCCGATGGTGAAATAGATCAACCAATGCGTATATGCAAGTTCAGATTGAAGCTGAAGAGAATTTGAAAAAAGTTAGCAAGAGCCAAAATATGGTCTTGTGCATATCAAACCTGTATTTAGAGAACATCTCAACAACCTGTTTGACATACTGAACCCATGGTGCTGGTGAAGAATATTGAAGGTACCATGGACTGTCAAAAAAAAAAAAAAACAAATCTGTCTTGGAAGAAGCACAGCCAGAATTTTCCTTAGAGGCAAGGATTGGGAGACGTTCTCTCATGTTCTTTGCACATGTTTTCAGGAAAGACCAGTCCTTGAAAAGGACATCATGTGTGGTAAAGGAGAGGGGCAGTGGACACCGGGCTTCGACAATGGGCTCAGACATAAGAACAGTTATGAGACGGCACAGGCAAAACTGAGCACCGCCAATGCGTGCACTTCATAGATAATAGACCATTTGGGATGAATGGAGCAGGAGCTATCCAAGGGCAAAGCTGAGAAGAAGTAGGCAAGGAGATGGACACAGAGACAGAAGGCGCAGGGAAGAGGTTGAATGGGTAATGTTAGCTGAGGGAGGTGCAATGGCAGAGATGAAACAAACCAGGTAGGAAATGCTGGATGTAAAACTCACGACCTGCGCTGCAAACCTGCATCCAAATTGCATGAAAAAAAGTTCATTTTCAAAAAAGAAGCGTATAGACATAGAAAACACTAGCTTCACACTTCATTTTTTTTTGTTGTTTAATAAAAGTTTCTGTAAGGATGTGCTGATCAAAAAAACCAAAGACCCTCAATGAGTTAAATAGGCCCAAGAGCGGTAGCCATGGACTGAAGCACCCCAGCACTGGTGAGAAAGGTGCAGAACTAGGCTGTTGTGGATGGAGTATCTGTGAGTGGAAACTGACTAGACCAGGGGCTGGAAACTTCTGCGACTGAAGAACCAATCTCATCCCTGACAACAATTTTAAAATTATTTGAGAGCCATCGATATGTTTCTACAAACAAACCATTATCTAAACAATATCCTCGCCTTTTTTTTTTCAATTTTACTTCCGAAACACATGAGTGTGCTGAGCTGTAAAAGGCTCAAGAGCCACAGTTTGCTGACCCCAGACTAGATAATACCCAGCAAGAATAGCAAAGAATCTAGAAATAGGTCGTTTGGGGCAGGGACTCCGTGAGAACCACTGTCTCTCTGTACCAGCTCCTTAATCCAAGAAACAGCCTATAGGGAAACAGAACCAACAGGGGACTTCAAAAGTTCGTGGAAAAACAGAATTAAAAGATAATGGCAGCTCATACAACTCTTATCATGGTCTACACATAAGTCCATTGTGTGTCAAGCACATCTGTACATCCACTGCCCTCAACATTCTCGTAACATTTGCTTTCTAGCTAAACTCTTGGCATCGGCTCTTCATTTTATCCCCTTCCCTCAATGAAAGGATTTTTTAAAAAAATAAAGGCATTCTCCCATGAACTGTTTGAAGCATCCTTGTATAGATGACATGTGGAGTCAGAGGGAGATGGGATGGAGGGAACTGGTCAAGCAACAGAAGGAGCTAGCAGATCCGAGATGTGTAAAGAGGAGACAGGCTTGAGACCCAGGCAAGATTTTTATGTGTCGGTACTTGAGCCAGAATTCCTGCTTCTCTGATACACCGCAGATTCTGCTCTGAAAGCCTTCGATTCGTCCACTGAGATGCACCACATTATGCACTGCTTGCCTGTCAGTTTGTCCTACTGTGGTGGCTTGTATGTGGCTGGGATGCTGGAACGTATGTCACTGGCAGTTCAAAGGCCAGCAGGGTCACCCAAAGTGGACAGGTTTCAGTGGATCTCCCAGACTAGCTGCAGACAACAAAAATGGACTGGGCTCCCCACTTCTGAGGAAGGAGTCACTGAAGCTCTTACGCCCAGCTTCAAAACGTTGTCAGGTACTGAAGTCCTACCGAATGGAAGCCAAGTAGTGTGGGAGACAGTGCTGGAGGACGTGTCCCTTGGAACAGAGAACACTTGAAATGTGACGGAGAAAAAGCTGACTTCTTGGAGTGGTGTCAGCCATGGTGATGTGAGCTGGCTAAAATCTTTGGGAATGGAGCCTTCGGGATCCTCACTTGCTGATAACGTGACTCCAGGTAAGGAGAGGGAAGCTGCAAGAATCTGCAACGCATCAGAAGTTGCAATGTGTGAACTTGAAACTTGGAAAATACAAATCTAGGAAAAGTGGTCAAAAATGAGATGGAACACATATAGATCGATAGCCTAGGCCTGACTGAGCCACAAAGGACTGGCAGGGGTTATTTTGAATCAGAAAATCATATAACTTACTATGCTGGGAATAATGCAGTCAAAAGGAATGGCTTATTATTCATTGTCCAAAGGGCACTGAAAAATCATTCATGATAGGGGGACAAGAGAAAAGTAAAAGGAAATAGAGGGAAGAACTAGGAAGCAAAGGGCATGTATAGTAGTCTAAATACAGGCATGTATATATGCAAATGTATTTATATATGATGATGGGGAAATAGATCTATGTGCATAGATTTATAGACAGTATTAAGGTAGCAGATGCACATTGGACCTTCACTTAAGTATTCCCTCAATGCAAGAAAACTTTGGGCTTTCCATGGTGTCCACCTTCCCAACAGGATATCTGAAGACAAAGCGGGTGCATAAGCAAATGTGGTGAAGAAAACAGATTATGCCTGGCTATCAAAAGATATGGCATCTGAGGTCTTAAAGGCTTAAAGATAAACAAGCAACCATCTATCCAGTAAGCAACAAAGCCCACATGGAAGAAGCACAACAGCCTGTGTGATCAGGAGGGGTCAAAGAAATAAGGTAACAGCTATCAAAGGACAAAAAAGCATATAACTGTGAATGAGGGGGAGTGGAGACCCAAAGTCTATTTTTAGGCAACTGGACATCCCCTTAAAGAAGGGACATAGGGAGGAGATGAGCCAGTTAGGGTGCAGTATAACACTGATGAAACATACAACTTTCCTCTAGTTCTTTAATGTTTCCTCTCCCCACCCCCCTCCAAACTATCATGATCCCAACTCTACCTTATAAATCCAGCTAGACCAGAGGATGTACACTGGTACAGGGAAACCAGGATAGATGATTCCTTCAGGATCTATGTTGAGCATGGTGATACTGGGAGGGTGGAGGGAAGGCAAGGTAGAAAAGGGAAACTGATTACAAGTACCTACATATAACCTCCTCCCTGGGAGATGAACAACAAAAAAGAGGGTGAAGGGAGATGTTGGACAGTTTAAGACATGACAAAATAATAATAATTTAAAAATTATCAAGGGTTGTTGAGGGGGTGCGGGCAGAAAGAGAAAGGGAAAAAATAGGAGCTGATAACAGGGACTCAAATAGAAATAAAATGTTTTGAGAATGATGATGGCAACAAATGTACAAATGTGCCTGACACAATGGGTGGATGTATGGATTGTGATAAGAGTTGTACCAGACCACAATACAATGATTTTTTTTTAAAAAAGAAAAGAAAAATCAATCATGAAGTACAGGGCTGTATGTGATAGGATTATATCCATCTGCCTTCAAGGAAATCCAATCAATAGAACCATTATTCAAATTTGTGCGCAAACCACAAAGACTAGTGGGGAAGAAATTGAAGAATTTTACCTACGTCTTTGGGCAGAAATTGATCAAACCAGGTAATCAAGATGCACTGATAATTATCGGCTACTAGTATACAAATGTTAGAAATGAAGAAATGGTGTTGGAAAAATATGTACTTGGTGATAAAAACAAAACTGGAGGGCCCAGGATAGAATTTTGAAAAACCAATGACTTATCCATAACAGATACCTTTCTTCAACAACACGAAAGGCAACTATCCCCATGAAATACACAGAGATGACGTTGACTCTCTCTGTGGGAAGACATGCTAAGGAAAGGAAAAATCAGCTGCTAAAACCAGGATAAGGGATGACCGGGAAACAGATCATTGACGGCTCATATCAAAGTGCAGGGTAAATCAAAAGAAAAAAAAAAACCTACAAGAGTCAAAATATGATCTTGAGCTTACCCTATCTGGATTTCAAGAACATGTCAAAAACAGATAAGGTCCATTGAACACTAATGACAGAAGACAGGGTGAGTTGTGGGAGGACATTAAGAGCATCATTCATGACGAGGAGAGAAAAGGTCAACCTGGATGTCAGAAAAGGCTCTGAAACTTGCTGTTATTCCTAGGGCAGCAATAGCAGAGGGAAGAAAGGATGGAATCAAAGAACTGACTAGGACATGCCAAAGGGCAGCTGAAGAAGAGAAAGTCAATGTCAGGATGAAATATGCAAGGACCTAGAATTGAAGAATCAAAAGAATAGAACACGGTCAGCACACCTGAAAGATCTCAAGGAAAAAAATTCAAATATTGCATGATGCAGGAAGTACCAAAAGAAAATGAAAGAATACACAGAACCACTGTACCAAAAAGAACTAGACAACAACCCACCATTTCACAAGCTAGCACAGATGCAGGAGCCAATGGTGCTGATGGAAGAAGTTCTAGAGCAGTGGTTCTCAACCTTCCTAATGCTGTGACCCTTTCATATAGTTTCTCGTGTTGTGGTGACCCCCAAACCATACAATTATTTCTGCTTCTACTTCATAACTGTAATTTTGCTACTGTTACGAATTATATATAAATATCTGATATGTAGGATGTATTTTCTTTGTTACAGATTGAACATAATTAAAGCAGTGATGAATCACAAAACAATATGTAATTATATATGGTGAAATATTTGTTTCTAATTACAAATAAAGTAAAATTTTATCTTTAAGCATGGTGTAACATGGTTAACTGTATTAATATAACAATAGAAACTACATTGCTACATTTGATGACAGTATGCATAAAATGTCAACATCAATGAGAAAGCTGAGATAGCTTCTTTCTGACCAGACCAGCATATCTACATGTGGGCAGACCTGCCTGTGGATAGATAGAGGAGCAGTGTCTCAGTACCTAAGACCATCGGAAATATGTGTTTTCCAATGGTCTTAGGTGATCCCTGTGAAAGGGTCGTTCAACTCCCAAAGGGGTCTCGGCTCACAGGTTGAGAACTGCTGTTCTAGATGCACTGAAAACAAGGCTCCGGTTGTTGATGGTATGCCATTCGAAATGTTTCAACAAACTGAAGAAGCACTGGAATCATGCACTTGTCTATGCTACAAAAATTTGGAAAACAGTTACATGACCAAGTGACTGGAAGAGATCTATAGTTGGGCTCATCCCAAAGAAAATTGACCCAGACCCAGTAGGATGCTCAAACTATAGAACAATATCATAGTATCACATGCCAGTAAAATTTTGCTTAAAATCATCTAATGATGGTTGCACTGGTACATTAACAGGGAGATGCCAGAGGTTCACACCGGAAATATGTTTGTGTTTCATTGACTATGTAAAAGCATTTGGCCATGTGGATCATAGAAAATTATTGATAACTTTGGGCTGAATGAGAATTCTGGAATACTTCATTGTACTCATGGGAAATTTGTACATGGAGCAAGAGATTGTTGTGTGAACAGAACAAAGAACTACTGCATGTTTTAAAATCAGGAAAGGTGCGCAACAGGGTTGTATCCTATCACCATACTTATTCACTCTGTGTGCTAAGCAGATAATCAGAGAAGCTGCTTCTATGAAGAAGCATGTGGCATCAAATTGGACAGGCAGTTGACAACCTGCGACAGGCAGATGACACAAGCTTGCTTGCTGAAAGTGAAGAGGACTTAGAGCACTTGTTGTTGAAGATCAAGGATTAGAGCTTTCAGTATGGATGACAACCCAATGTAAGGAAAACCAAAATCATCGCAATTGGACCAAAAGGTAACATCATGACGGATGGAGAAAAGTCTAAAGTTGTCAAGAATTTTGCATTGCATGGATCTGCAACCAATGCTATGGAAGCAGCACTCCAGACACCAAAGGACGAACTGCATTTGGTAAATGTACTCCGGAAGACCCCTTTAGAGTATCCAAAATCAAGGATGTTACTTTGAGGACTAAGTCTGACCCAAGCCATGGTATTTTCAACTGACTTGTATGCATGTGAAATTGGACAGTCAGTAAAGAAGACTGAAGAAGAATCGATGCTTTTAGATTGTGGTGCTAGCGAGGAATATCAAAAGGACCATGGACTGCAAAAAAAAAAAAAGTTTGTCTGTCTTGGAAGAAGTATGGCCAGAGCGCTCCTTAGAGACAAGAATAAGAAAACCTTGTCTTACATACCTTGGACATGTTGCCAGAAGAGACCAGTCCCTGGAAAAAAGTGACCATGTTTGGTGAAGTGGAGGGGCAGTGAGCAAAGGATGCTCTCAAGGAGATGACTTGGCACAGTGGCTGCATCAATGGGCATGAGCATAAGAACCTTTGTGAGGACCACACAGGACTATGCAGCGTTTCCTTCTATTGGGTGTAGAGTCGCTATGGGCTAGAACGGACTCGATGGCACCCAATGAGGACACCAACAACACGTGATCAAGAACAATCTTTATTCGGTCTCACCTACAAAATGCCTTCACGATATCTAGACTGCTGATCGAATCAACAACTGGGCACCGAAGTCCAGGTGAACTTGGCTGATTGAGGACTCTCTTCCCTCGACTTGGCTCCTCATGAACAC
The DNA here is from genome assembly GCA_004026705.1 of Nesogale talazaci. Taxonomy (NCBI): domain Eukaryota; kingdom Metazoa; phylum Chordata; class Mammalia; order Afrosoricida; family Tenrecidae; genus Nesogale; species Nesogale talazaci. Next base: position 18,998 of record PVJH01019605.1, read on the forward strand.
AAGAAGACTGACCTCAGAGCCACATGGTCAAGCTTACGATGGGAGGAAGGGAGAAGAGCGGAGTGCTTTGGGTGAGCCCTTTCTGCTGACAGCAAGTCAGATCCTTCCCAGAAGCCCCATTGGAGGAAGCAGACCACTTGCCACCCCAAGCTGTCTGGGAGGTCAAGGAACTGAGTGGCTGGCCAAGTTCATTTGGAGAAATCAAGATTCCAAGACTCCTCCACACAGATGTAGTCAACAAGAAGAGTCCCAGACTCCAGAGAGTGGGCATGGTGGGCTAGAGTGGTGTACCACCAGTCATCCAGAGCCAAACGGGAGGGCAGTGGGGGAGACAATGGAAGAAGGGGCTGTTTCCAGAGCCCAAGGAGGGAGAGATTCCAAATCTGGAACTAGAGGAGATGGGTCACAGTGGCAGCTTGAAAAATCACTGAGGCAATCCCAGGACAAAGAGGACCAGAAATCGCCAGAGTGGGCTGTGAGGGCATGGCCACCACACCCCCAGGATGCAGGTAGAAAGTTCATCATTTCACAGCCATGCACGGTCCTCACTCTGACAACTTCTATGGCTATGGGTGTGTTAGAGCATACATCATGTAGCTCCGCCATTGCACACTGTGATTGATAATAGACGTACGTGTGTTGGAAACCTTAAACAATTTACTAGTCAGGAACCAAGGTTTGATTTGCTTTCTAAAACTTGGAGACACTTTGGGGAGACCGATAAAGCAAAAAACCAAACTCACTGCCATCGAGTCTATACCGACTCAGAGTGACCTTAGAGGGAGGGAGCATCAGAGGCTATAACTTTTCACAGGACTAGGAAGGCCTGTTTTACTCCCACAAAAGGAGCTGGTGGTTTCGAACTGCTGATCTGGCAGTTAGCAGCCCAACGTGTAACCATAACATCAACATGCCACCAGGGCTCTGGAGAACCCTGTAATGCAGGTGAAAGCATTGGTGTAGAGTGTGACTTTGTCCAAGGCTGACCCAACGCCCTTTCAGATGTACAGTTATTGACGTTTCGAATGCCCAGGGACAAAAGCCAGGTACTGTTGGGCCATTCTGATGTCTGGCACCCACTTGCGTGTCAGAGTAGAACGGTGGCCCAAGGTGACTGATAATTTGGATTAGATGGCCAGACTTTACTTCTGAGGGGCCTCTATGTGGTCTCAAACCTGCTGCCTTAAAGTTAGCAGCTGAGTACATGAACACTGGTATCACCTAGAGACCACATGCCAAGGCAGGCATTTGTCGTTGTCGTCATCTCTCCCTACTCTATTCTAAACATACTGAAGTCATGTGCTCTTTCAGTCCTCCTGAATCCCTCTCCTAAACTTCTCGTCACCAAACAGTCCCCCCACCCCCAGGAGCTCTCGCCCCAAGCATCCTCCCTCTTTCCACCTGCTGTTTCTCTCAGCAATGTTTTCTGGCCCATAGATACTCCCAGGACGGGAAGAACGTGGGCAGGGAGTGAAGAGGAAGACTTACAGAAACACAGGACTATTGAGAAGGGAGGGTTAAACTTCCTCGGGCTGTGGGGATTATCTGTGCAATTCATTTCTCCCTGTGACTCCTGCCTCCCATTAGCATGGACAAATGAGAATTACCAGTATCTGCTTTCCATCTGCCCTCATCTTTCTTTGCAGGTTCTCCAGGCACTTTAGAAAGACCAGCTCTTTCTTCCTCCCAGCAGCCCCTCTGCGTATGGGAGCTGGGGAAGAGTCAGGAGGTCACTTCATGATGTCTCCAAAACACACCCGGGCGTCCCGACTCCCTCTCAACATCACCTTTCTCATTAAAATCGCAATGATTAAAAAAAATAATAAAACCTTTAGGAAAAGAAGGCCCTTAAATATTACCCTCTATCATCAGCTCGGCAAACTGTAGAGGCACTGTTCATTTGTTTAATTTAAACCTTTTTATTTCTGTCCTCCCAAAGTGATGGGGGCTGCCTTTTAAAAAAGGTCCACATTAAATTCTCACCTAATGATTTGACGGGCGCCCCTTTAGCTCTGTTGGAACGAGCTGCTGATAAAGGCACACACTTGCAAAAGAAATAAGCCGCCTGAACAGTCTCGCCCTTGATGTGGCTGCTGCTGCCCAGGCTGGAGCCCCTCTCAAATGAATTGAGAGATAATGCTAATGGAATTACACATTGTGACTGGATCAGGGGCTGCCGCAGCAAGATAAATACCAAAGCCAGGCAAAGGCATTTAATCAAAAACAAGCCCCCGATGTGTCTTTCTTGCCCACCCCCATTGGCGGGAAGGAAAAAGGAAGACATTGGTTCACCGTGTATATTATCTCACTCACCTGGATGCTTGTGTGCCAAATAATTTGGCTTCGGGGAGGTCTCCAACGTGCGCAGAGGAGAGCACATTGAATTAGCAAGAGTGGCCCACCCAACTTGAGTTGACAGGGACATACTGACACCGGGGCAAACCTCTCGGATGATAAACTGTACATGGATTAATTCTCAGAGGTGATACCGGGCTTATCTTTTTGTTTGGGCTCCATCCTCACAAGATGCAATCATTGGACCCTCTGCGTTGATGGGCAGTGTGGCTGGTTATGGAATATCAATGAACACATGGTGGTCAACCAACCTCCCCTGCCCACCCTGCTCCATCCAGCTGAGTTCATTAGTGCCACCTTCAGTGCACAAGCCTGAATTCCCAACTCAGACTAAGGTCTCTCTCTCTCTCTCTCTCTCACACACACACACACACACACACACACACACACACACGAACGCATGAGACATGGTAAAATTTAAATGTGTTTAGTGATACCTTGGCAGACACCCCTGCCCCCCTGGCTATATCTATATAGGCCAGAAGTCTTCATAAGTATGGGGGAAGGGAGGTGAAGCTTGTACGTCAAAATGGTACTTTCTGGAAGATCAAAACATCTGCCTGGAGCAAGGGCATTGTGGGGGCCAACCTGGGAGGCCATCCAGGGTCCCTCACAGGAGCAGGCACTGGTCACCACCCTAGCCACCACATCCTGCAGCTCATCCAGGGACAAAGTCCCCAGAAGGCCTGTGTCTAACCCCCGTGGTCGGTACATAGTTTTATGTGCACTTGAAGAGATATAAAAGTATAGGGGTGATAGTCAACCTGGCAATCAGGTCACAGCCCGATGGTGACTTCTTGCAGAGGCCCCTGGGAACCTTCCCCATCTCTCTGCCTTTGCCTTCCAGCTGGCTGGCCCTAAAGGCTGCCAGAGTCACTGGCATTGGATCCCCACGATTTCTCACTCACTTCTTTTACTCTTCATCACTGCATGTGACTGCATGAGTCTGAAGAGGGACCGATGGCCTAGTATCGGACTTAGGGACTGGAATTGGCCTGGGTGGGGATGTTTTCTCAGTACATAATTACTTCCTGATAGAACGTCCTCGCTTACACATACGTGATTGTCACTGGATTTGATTCGCTACTCAGCCTGGCCTAGCCAAGGGGACCTAAATCATCTGTAAGTCCTGTCCTGTGCTAGAGTTTTTATAAAGTTGGAAGACGGACACCCCAAACTTACAAATGATTGCTTGGCTGAAACCCTCTGCCATCCAGTCAATTCTGACCCAAGGCTGTATGTCTTTAAAGTACTAGGCTGTGTCATCTTTTTCCTGTGGAGTGGTTGGCGGGTTTGAACCACGGACGTTTTCTCTTAGCGGCAAAACGTGTGCCTGACAATCCCTTGTGGGTGTGAGCATCTGAGAATAAGGTTGCAGCATTCAAGGGCTAGACATTTTAGACATTTCCTGTTTTCACCAGTGATATTTTCTTTCAGAGAAGGGATGATGGATGGATGAATGGATGGATGGAGGGATGATCTTTATTTGGCTTTGATCCCAGAAACTCTTTCCCTTCTAGTAGACCCTGGCCATAACCTCAAGTTCCACAGTGGATGAGGCCCATTAAAAGACTCCACAATCTACCACTCTCTACCTTTCTAGAGACTCCCACCTCTAATGCCTCACAGAACAACGAATACCACCTTGAGATGTATATCATATCCCACTTTCCATCTGTAAGCAGAGAAAGAGCATTAAGGTGTCACAAATATTAGGGACCCCAGAACCTTGCTTGGCTTGAGCGTATCTAGGTGAGAAGTCTCTTACCCTTGCAGGCGGCTTATGTGTCTGTCTTCTTGTTAGATGAAAGCCCAGGAGAATGGGCACCACTACTTGTGTTGGTTTTGAATCCCTGAGTAAAGGTAGATAAACTGAAAGTGTTGCAAAGTGAAGCTACAAATAGCTTACCTCCTTCTAAAATCTCATATTATTTTAGAAGCTGAACGTGCATCTTCACAATATCCAGACACCAAGCCACACAAAGGGGGCTGGGGGTGAGCAAAAATGAACTCACCCACACGGACTCTGTTCCCACATACCAAGAGTTGGTATAGGTGCCCTGATCAGATAGACAGTGATCACCAAGAGACAAAGAAAAGGTGACATCCTCTCTTCCCCCACATTTTGCTATACCTTTTTATACATAAAAATAACTGACTCAGTAAAATCCCAAAATTAATGGATACAGGAGTTCCCATATATGTCCTCCACGTATTACCATTTTACCACTTTTGTAAGCATGGTGAACTCAATCTCCCCTCTAAACACTTGCACACATGTCTTTTGAAAATAGCAGCATTATCCTACCTAGGCAGAATGCCATTATCACACATACTAAAATTAATACTAGTCCCATCATCCTATGTAACATTGAGTCCACACTCAATTTTTTCAACTGTCCCAAGGAATGACTTCGAGAGTTTTGCATTTCTTCAAACTCGAATCCAAGCCAATGCACTTGCATTTGGTGGGGCTGATTCTTGAGTTTCCATCAAAGGAGTGGAGTCCCTCCATCTTCTTTCTTTCACAACACTGGCTTTTTGAGGGGTCGTAACTGATGGACTATAGAGTGTCCTATCCTCTGGACCTGTCTGATGGCTTCCACTGGGGGTTGTTGGCCTGGTCCTTCTACCCTGTAGAAGGGGCTGCCATGTTGACCTGCCCCAAATGAGGAGAGTTGGCTGAGTTCGGCTGTTCCAGTCCGAGGTCTTCTTGACCTTTCCCTGTACCAACTGTAGGCTCCACACCAGTACCTGCATCATGAAATGCCAGGGACAACCTGGTCTGGCCAAGCAGGCTTGACACGGCTCTAGGGATCACAGGAAGCAGTCTTGGCCCTCACCAGCTCTGCTGCTTCTGAAGTCAAAGTGAACATGGCTGGAAACATGCCTTCAGTGCCACAAACGATCACAAAGATTAAAAGGCTTCTCAGTGATTTATTTCTCCTTAATTAAGGGCTTTTATGCTTTAATTAAAAAGTTACAGAAGTTGTCTTTACTTCTGGAAAAATGTGTTTATGGTTGACTGCCTGCGTGAATTGAATCGCGCCGGGCCCCTGGGGAGGCTCCCTGCTGGACTGCTCAAGCTCATGTTCAGGGTGGAGGGAAGAGGTCACTGAGAAATGCCCTTCAGAAGGGAGACTGCGGCAACTTCCATGACTTTTTGATGAGCGTGCAATCGTTTTCTGTGATGAATCACCCTAATCAATTTACAGATTTGAAAGTAGAGGCTCAGTGCCCCCGGACTGGAGCCCCAGCAGAGGGGGCCTGGTTCTGGAGGGATTCGCCTCTGAGCTTGGGGAGGCGACTAAACGTTTGTGTTTTGTGAGCAGTCATCTGGTTGGTTCTCAGATCACCCCAACTGTGCATGGGGCGTGTTTGTGAGGCGCTCTCCAAAGGGCTTCCATCGATGATCTTGACCCAGCATCAGCGTCCACTTCAGAACCTAGAAGTGACCTCCACACTAGCCATCGGTCTGGTCAGTCGTGGATTCCACTCAGAACCTTCTCTCAGTCAGTTCACCCGTGCAAGATCCAGACCCCTTCCTTGCTTTGGTTTTAGTCTTAGTCTGTCTGAACCTGGAAATTCTGCTAAATCTTGTCCACCTTGAGTGAATTTGCTAGTACTTGAAAGGTCAGGGGTATAGTTTCCAACTCTCTGTAAGTCACCACAGTAGAACAAACTAACAAACTAACAGATGGAGGAAGGGATAGAACATATTCTTTATATCCTGGTATTTATATATCCCCATCAACATTATCCAACTCTCAAATTCTTGGCTTGCTTGCTTTGTGCCTCTCTGCCCTTCTCTGTAAATTGTAGAATAGGTGCATTGAGTTAAGCTCCATAAATCAACGAGAGCTTTGATTCAGAGTCGCAACACATTTATTGACTGATGTGAGAAGAATTGGCATCTTTCAAATATGAAAAGTTGCCCCTAGAACATGTTTTCAATTTACTCAGGCCAGCTTACTCTATCAAAAAATTTGGGTCCCAAAGACCTCAAGGATTCTTAATGAAGTTATTCTGGTTTTATTGTTTTATTACAAATGGGAATTATACCCTATATTTATTGGGTTTTTTTTTAACATTCTGCCATGGTTTTGTGGTGGGGGTGAGGGGAGTGCTATTTTGTTTTAGGTCGATCTGGTACCCAGATGGTGCTGAAGTCTATCATTGATTCCAATAGTTTTGTCTTCCATCTTAGTTGGTTTCCTTAGATCAGTGGTCCTACCTTCTGCAAACAATAATATTTTTGTTTCATACCTGTGAAGTCTTGGTCCTCTGACTTCCTTTTCTTCTCTTATAGTATTGGTCAGGTGCTATTGTGTTGTCTTAAAAGGTAGTAATGAAGACACCTGTGTGAGTCCAGGTAGACTAGAGAAACAAATTCATAGACACGCATATGGATATAAGGGAAAGGTTTATAGACAAGAGGAATGGAACATTGAGAAAGCATCCCAACCCAGTCCAGTCCAAAGTCATAAGTCTGATATTAGCCCACATGTCCAATACCAGTCTGTGAAGTCTTCTTCTGACTCACAAAGTCACAGGCCAGTGGGTGCAGAGTCCCGGCTCTGGCAGAGGTCCCCTCATGGCTCCTCGTTCCCAAGGCTCAGGATCCATCAGCAGTATTCATTGGTGATAGAAACACCTCAGCGCTGGCAGGGGTCTCTCTGTGGCTTCTCCAGCTTCAGATGTCTGGTTCCATCAGGGTAAGGCCATGTGGTTTCTCCTCTGGCTCCTCCAGTTCCTCGGATGCTGCCATCTTGTCTTGTCAGTCGAGCTATCCCCAACATCTGGGAAAATGGTCTCTCATCTCCATGAGGAAAATGCCGCAAGACTTCCCCGAGTTCTCAGGAGAAAACCAGGCCCACACAAAGGCCTCATTGGCTACTCATTGGCTATCTCCAGATTGACAGGCTAGACTCCACCCCTACATCCTAATCATGAGATTGACATCAAGTACATGACTGCCACAACATCACTCTTTATCATAGTCTCCACCTTCAAGGAAACACAACCAGAGTTTTCTCAAGAAATATCATGTTTACTACTTACACCTTGGGCAAATGGTTTTTACCAGTTTAAGGAATTTCCATTTTGTTTCTATTTTGTCATAAACAGCTGCTGCGCTTCATCACATCCTTTTCTGTGTATCAATGAAACAACGGGAGGTATTTTCTCCTTCCTCTGTGAATAAGGTAAATTATATTGATAGACCTCTGACACAGGAAGTGGGAAGTCGACCCCTGAGCCACAGCTCTCCCATACAGGGCTCACAACGACACATGAAAGATTCTCTTCTTAAACCACTCAACGAGCAAACAGATGGTCCCAGAAGTCCTTGCCATGTTTACTACAGAAGAATCTAAAGTTTCTCGTGTGGACGCTTACGAATTTCTAAACCCAACAATGGCCCCAGTAGAGTCCAATGCAAACTCGACTTTTCTGACTCTAGTGTGATTTTTAGTAGGCTTAGCTCTCCAGCTAACTAGACAATTAAGTTCCCTGTTCTTTTCAAAAAGGTCAAAGACAATGAAATAAAAACACAGAAATGAGGCTGAGCCCTGGTGGTGTAGTGATTGTGTGCGGAACTGCAGCCCACAGCGTTGGCAGTTCGAATCCAGCAGCAGCTCTCCAGAATCAAGGCTGGGCCTCCTACTCCCACCAGCGTAGTGATGCCCATGAAAATAAACAAAACCAAAAAAAAAAGTAAAACAAAAACACAGAAACCTAATGATCTAATGAGCTTGCCTCTCAAAGTGCTGCTCCGCCAACTCCTTTGGGAGTGGTGGCTAGGGACCCACACTCAGACAAGGCTTCGCAGGGAGTCTCAGAGTTCATTCCATGGGTAACACGTACATGCTCACTCAGTGACCATGCCTGTCTCCTCTCTCCTTTTAGAGCTTTCGCATAGCTTGCCTTCTTAGAGTAGCGTCATTCTCCATGGTTACCATGAACATCAGCCTTGAATCAACCCCAGAGCCCTACAGGATAGAAGCAGAACACTTGAAGTGGAGACAAAGGGTTGTATCTCTTGGTTACCAGGGTCTGGATGTCCCAGCTCAGCCTTGGAACTGCCTTTGGGATGCAGGTAGTGAAGGGGAGATTTGAAGAAGTTTGTCTGGCTTTGTGCTCTGGATCCAGACATTTTCCCAACAGAGGAAAAGACAAGCCCCTGGCATTTACTGGGAACTCTCTATGCACTGGGCACCATAGAAGGCACGCCCTACACATCTCTCACAGAGTCTCTTGTGCAATTGAAAGACATGATAATAGAACTGCTAACCTTGAGGTTAGTTTAAACCCATCAGCCATTCTGTGGGAGAAAGATGAGGCTCTCTGCTCCCAAAGATGTACAGCCTCAGACATCCCAGCTAGGGTCGCTCAGATTCAATAATGTTTACCTCATGTGCCTTTGGTATATAGCTTTTTTTCTACATTCCAAATCAACTTGAAGAAAGTGATTTTGTTTTTCGTTTCTATAGTAAAAGGGTTAAAGAACCCCGGTGGCACAAATGCTTAAGCACTTCACTGCTAACTGAATGGTTGGCAGCTCGAACGCACCCAGGGGATGTGCTGCAGAAAGTCCTGGTGACCTTCTTCTGCAAAGATTACAATGAGGAAGATGATGGAGGCATTCTATCTGGTCATACGGGGCCAGCAGGAGCAGAAATGGGCTCAATGGCCTTTAAGCACAACGTCGTAGATTGGGTAAGCCCTCAGGTGCCCGGGTTCAGGTCCCAACCCCTCTGCTTAGGGGCTGTGTGGTCCTTGGTTAGATCCTCACTTTCCTGCAAGTCGTGGAGAGGAGAGGTAAAACTCTTTCTTGCCTCTTGTGGTTGGTGAAATCAAATCGGTTAATACACACCAGCTCTTCTTGAGACCAGTACGTACTGCCTGAGAATAACTAACTATTCATCACCGCTTGTCGGTTACTTTTGCTGGACTGCACAGGGATGAGTACACTTGGAAGTGGGTTTGACTGGGTCCAGTAGAAGTGATGGAATAAGAAGGTCAGAGGCTTCCGACAGCCTTCCCAAAGTCAAGTGCTAAGAAGCAAAAGAGGCAGGGTTCATAGCTAGGCACCTCCATTCCATGCCCTCACTCTGTGTCACAGCCCTTTTCTACATGGCTGCTCTAGCTGCTTCTCAACACCCCTTGACAAGATGCAGAAGGCTCGTTCACCCTCACAAACGCCAGCCAGTTCCCGCTGAGCCAATTCTGACGTGTGATGACCTCGTGGGGGTTGAAGAAGAACCATGATCCATAGGGCTTTCATGGCTAAGACCTTAGGAATGTAGATTGCTAGACTTCCTTTCCACATCATCTCTGTGGGAGTCCACACCAAAAGGTCTTTTGCAGGAGTCAAGAGTTTAACTGTTGCCACTACCCAGGGTCTCTGTCTCATCTCTCCCAAGCCAAGCAAACCCACGGCTGAATCCCAATTCATGGTTACCCTGTAGAACAGAGGAGCAGGTTCCCCATAAGGTTTCCCAGACTGGAGACCTCGATAGAGACAGATTGCCACATCTGGAGACTTCTATGGAGACACAACTGGAGAGTGCAAATCACTGGTCCTTCCGTCAGCAGCCAAGTGCCTCGACCGTGGTACCACCACGAAGGACACTGACAGGGTCAGTCATGATCACTCGCTGGAAGGGTCTGCTGGACTCGAAGCACATGCCTACCAATCACAACCTCTCCTCCCTCACACTTCGACATCAGCTGAGGTCAAGTCTTTTCCATCATCTCACCTAGATAGGAAAGCTAAACGACGAACAAGGAAGACCACAGAAGGATGGGAGCATGGGAATTCTGGGGCTGGTGAAACATATTCAAAGTTCCATGGACCGGCAAATGAACCAACACATCTGTATGGGGAGAAGTACAGCCTCAAGGCTTCTTCAAAGAAAGCATGGCACACGTTGTCTCACGTTGGACATGTTATGAAGAGAGGCCAGTGCCAGGAAAGGCCATCAGGCTTGCAAGTGGTAGAGGGTCAGTGAAAGGAAGACACTCCTCAACAAGATGGGTAGACACAGTAGCTACAACCATGGGCTCAAACCTAATAATTGTGAGGGTGGTGCAGGACTGGACAGTGTTTCACTTGGTTGTCCTTGGGTCTCTGAGTTGGAACCAGCTTGATAACCCCTAACAGCAACAACGACAACAACAACAATAAGATGGATAGGAGTGAGACAGAAATCAAAACTGAGGCCTTTTCATGGGTGAAAGATGAAGACCTACCTTAAACTCAAGACCCCACCAGGACTCCTATTCTTTCCCTCCTAGGGCCACCTCTGCACTTCCACCACCAGAGAGGTAACAGCCACCATAATGGTAGCCAGGGACAGTAAGCACCACTTTCCCAAGGAGCCAAAGACAGGCAGCAAGAGAGACCCAGATGTGAGGACCCTTCATGAACACCGCGACCTTCCCCAGTGAAGCCATGTGACCATAAGCTGTGGCGCACTCACCATCTCACCTGCCAATGAGACCACTCCACCCACAGAGGTGTGAAGCTTTCCTCCCAAACTATCAAGAAACATAGGTGCAATTCCATTCTCTGAACGAGGAAAAGAGAATCACTCTCTTACCAGAGCCCCCCACCCCATGTGCGCCCATCAATTGTTGCTTCGTCTCTCAATCCATCATGGATGAATGAGACCCCCAACTACTCGGGGGAAAAACTAGCAGCCTGGAGAGAAAGGTGTTGAGAGTCTCCCTATTCCTATTTTCTTCACTCAGAACCAATTCACTGGCTCCCATATTTCTCCCAGTAGCCCTCACACCAATGAGATTGGTAGTTTAAGTGTCTCAAAGAAACAGAATAAGGGACTGGGATCTGGATTTTGGTTCTTTAACAAAAAGAATATCAAATAGAACTGCGGAGAAATAAGTGAAATTAATTCCACTCTGGGAATGGAGAGGCCAAGCTGCTTCGGCCTTTTGGTTTATAATGTCACCCGAATTCCAGGTGGGGAATTATTCCTCTGTAAACCACTTCTGCCCAGCTCCTCTGCCACCCCAAATTGCAGATAATCCAGACTGTGGTCGTGTCTGGTCTCCAAGCAGAAACTTGGGTGACCTTCCCTAAGAGGATTCTGGGGCTGGCTTTGGCTGCAGGAGGAGGCGAGGGACTCAGTCCTGAAATGTGCCAGTCTCTGTGCCGAGATGCAGGTGGGCATCTTAGGCAGAGAAGCCACTGCTGAAAACAAAATCCCTGCTCTTGGAGAGGATTTATGTCCCCAGAGGACACCTCAGACTGTATAGAGAAGGGCAGATGGTGGGGCATGGGTGGAAGGGAAGCCAGTTCACTTCAAGTGCCCTGAATTCCCAGCAGTGGAGTCCACAGTGTATTTTGATGTCCTCCTTGGGTATGACCTTGCCATCTTTTAAGAATGTATCTTTAGCTACCAATAAACCCTAGCCTTGAGTTAATCTCATTAGGCCTTTAGTTTCATACCACCAGTTGCTGTACAGCCAACTCCAACTCCTGCCAACCCAATAAGTATCCCAGGAGAAGTATGCTCCACAGAGTTCTCCTCACTAGGACCTTTGGGTGGCAGATTGCCATGACTTTCTCAGGAGGTGATTCTGGGTGGATTCAAAGCACCAACCTCTGATGAGCAGCCCAGCAGTTTACACTTTCACACCAGTCAGATTTGGATCCTGCATCTGACTCATTGACCTCTGGTTCTTTGTGCTTGAGTCAAAAGGTTGCCCTATTGCCTATCTACCCTGGGAACCATTAGCAGCCTCCCATCTAACCTGCTATCTGACTTGCTGGCCTTAGATTCATATACTTCTGCCTGTACAGTTCCTGACTCATCTTCCTGCTTGCTCACCCACACCCTACCTCCAGCTGTAGAAGTCAGGAGATACCTCCGGCTTAACATCTGGCCCATGGACTTGAACTATACAGGATTTATCCAATTCTACAATTGTGTGAGTCATTTTCTCGCTCTCTCTCTCTCTCTCTCTCTCTCTCTCTCTCTCTCTCTCATGTGTCACTGGTCTTTATTTCCTTAGAGGGTCCAGCCTAAGAACCTCTGGAATTGGAGGCGTATAACTCATAACACACTGATAGGTACGTAACACACTGATTGGTATGTGAGATGTATGTGTGCAAGCAATACTTCTTTAGCAGGTCTTTATGCTCACTGCTGTCCCACCAACACCGTTCTATACCTTCTGATGCCACTCAGCTCAGTCACGTGCACTTTCCTGCATTCGCTGCATTTCACTGCATTCCTGGGCAAAACCACTCATAAACAAATGTGAGATCCATGTGCTGTTCCAATCCTTGCCGAATACATCCGTTGGGTTGGAACCAATGTGTGCTTCCCAAACAAGCTTTAGAGCAGAACTGGCTGCATAGCCAAACTCGTGTCAGAGTTAGCAACCAGGCCGTTGCCACTGTTGCTCATTGCCACCCTGTAGGTCCAGCTCTCAGCAACCCCAAGTACAACGGACTGAAACGCTGCATGGCCCTGTGCCATCTTCACAAGCTTCCCTCTGCTCAGGCCTGTTTCTACAACCAAATTGGGTATGGTTCAGAAGCCTTCCGGATTCATAGTCACATCTCCATTTTAGCTTGAGGAGAAGATGGGGAGGAGGGAGCACTTACAGATGGCAAAGCACTCATTAAATGCAAGTCGAACCTGCTTGTATTTAGAATCATCTGCCTTCTACCTTTAGAAGAAGCAGATCACAAGAAACAAGCCAATAACTGGGAAGTAGCCAAACAAAATCAAGAACGTGTCCTGGAACGAGACGAGCCCGGTCCCCTGTCTTCTACACCCATGGTTGCCTGTAATACAATTGGCATTCAGAATGGAGAGTGTGAATCATGATTCTGAAATGCTTTCTGAATCACCACGCCAAAAGTAAACAGTGTTCAGTGCTCAGACAGCTAAAGGAAGGGAAGCAAGCTGAAGTCTTGCAGGAAGTTTAATGAGATTGACCAAAATTAAACATGTCTGGTAGTCGCATTAATCAGAAAGCCCATGATCCGAGCCTTCCAGCTACCAGACGTTGGTCTGTGCAGGATCCCCAAAGTGGTGGCATCTATGTGTAAACCATACAAAAAGTTAACCATAATTCCATGTTCTAAAAATCAGGCAAGGGTGGTCCTTGTCCTCCAAGGACCCATTCCTTTCTCCCACGTCGTCTTCCACTATCCCTGCAGGTAACCTTGATCTACTCCTCTTTCCTTGGGGGGACGAACAGGGCTCCTCCCACCCAACCAGGAGTGGCATCCAGCAGGGCAGATTACCAACTGAAATTCTGTATATTGTAGAGGAGGAAGTAAGGGAGAGTTTTATAGATGGAGATAAGGATCATCCTGCAGTGCAATAACCAGGCTAAAGGGACTGAGTTTTATCTGCCTTTGCTATATGAGCCTTAAGGGGACCTCTTGTGAAATAAGAGAACCATGATCACTATATAAAGGCTTGTTTCCCTAGCTTATGGCTTCTTCCAGTGCACGGCATCTAAGCAGGATGCTTCACACACAAACACTAATCAGACTGCCCATATTCCCAGGGAAGCTCAGAAGCATTGTCTCTGAGAAAGGGGAGAGTATGGTTATCATGCTTGTCACCATTATCATCTTTATCCTCCTCCTTCTCCTCCTCCTCACCACCACCATAATTTTCACCATCATCACTATCTTCATCTCTACCATTATGTTAGTCTCAGTTGACTAGGAAAACAAATTCAGAGACACTCATATGTGTTTAAGAAAGAGTTTCATATAAAAGGGTAATTGCATATTGAGAAAGCATTCAGCCCAGTCCAGATCAAATCCACAAGTCCAATACTAGCCCATATTTCTGATACCAGTCTATAAATTTCTCCTCAGATACACATAACACATACAATGATGCTAAATGCAAGAAGATCATAGGCTGGTGGGTGGAAAGTCTGTGGATCCACTAGCAGTGGAAGCATCTCAGGGTTGGCATGGGTCTTCACATGGCTCTTCTAGCTCCAAGGCTCTGGCTGCCATCAGCGTAGCTCCATCTGGCTTGTCAACAGGAATGTGAAGCAGAGAGAGTGTGTGCCCCACCTCCAGGGTGGAAAACAGAAGTTCCCAGAATCCTCAGGAGAGGGCCACGCTCACACTGAGACATGATTGGCTATGACCTGATTGATAGGCTAGACTCTGCCTCTTTGCTCAAGTTGACAGGAGATGATGAAACTGCCATAGACTCTGCCTCTTTGCTCAAGTTGACAGGAGATGATGAAACTACCACAACCATCATCAACATCATTATCCCACCATCACCATCACCATCATCACTACCTCCCTTATCATCATCACCACCACCACATCAACATCCTCATCATCATTACCAGCACCACTCCACGGGGTTTGGCAAACAGCTATGAGACCCCATACTGGGAGCTGTAGTGAGCCAACTGGGCACATTCTCTCCCTCCAGGGATGGATGGTACAAGGCACAATCAATAGGTCATTCATTTATTCCACAGTGAGTCACTGATTCCATTCCATAAGCATAGCAAGTCTATGGTCATTGGACCCCTAGTCTGTGTAAACACGAGGAGCACAGCCAGAATGAATGACATCTAGTCTCTCATCCAAATACATGTAGGCAGAATGAATCGCTTATTCATTCATTCATTCATTCATCCATTATTCAGTCTATGTATTCTATAGTTATCAGGCCACTCTTCTGTATAAGCATGGCACCTATGGAACGAACAAGATGTCATCCCTGCATTGACATACCTCTCATCTAATGGCAAAGGAGAAACCAATACCAAGCATTTACAAAGTATTGTAACCGGAACACCATAAGAGAAAGTTGGAAATTAGAGAAAGAGTCTAATTACCCAAGAGAGCAACATAGCAACCATCCTCCACCTCCCAGTCACTCCTCCCTACACCGGATCCATCACTCAGGCTGCTGGCTTGTTCCATTCACCGTGACTCTCTTCTGTCCCCTCTGCCCCTGCCTGGGTCCAGGCCCCCACCCTCAGACATCATGTCCTCTCCGCACCAACCCCTCGCCCAGATGCAAACATGAGTGAGTTTCTTGCTTTACTGATTGACAGGTCCCCTGTCCGCAGCCTACCATGCAACTGAGGAAAGACCCTTAAGGGCACATCTGGCTAGTCTGTGGTGTTCCAGCTGACAGTCTTGGGGCAGATCTGACACTCATCACCCCGTGATCCATCCACCCCTGGGAAACCAGGCATTACCACACTGAGACTTTGCACAGGGTTAACCCCTCTCCTCCCTAAAGACCCAGCATCTCTAGACCACCCAAGTAAAACTTGTTCTCACTCACTCAGTGTCTGCAAGTCCATCTTGACTCATAGTGACTGTGGCGGTCATGTGCTTAAGTTAATTTCAAAATTGAGATGTAGGGGTGGTGTCTGGCCTGTTCATCTGGAGATAGCCATTGAGTAGCCAATTAGACCTCTATGTGGGCATGGCTTTCTCCTGAGACTTCTGGGAAATCTCGCAATATTTCCCTCGTGAAGATGAGAAGCTATCTTCCTCTAGTTGGTGGGAGTTAGTTTCAGAGACAATTAATCATGGACAAGACAAGATGGCAGCATCTGTGGAGTCAGAGAAGCCACACGGCTTTGCCCTGATGGAGCAGACCTCTGAAGCTGGAGAGGCCATGTGGAGACCCCTCCCAGCGATGAGTTGCTTCTTCCACCACTAGATGCTATTGATGGACCCTGAACCCTGGAAGTGAGGAGCCATGGGGAGACCCCTGACAGCACCAGGACTTTGCACCCACTGACCTGTGACTTTGTGAGTGAGAAGGAGACATTATAGACTGGTATCGGGCATATGGGCTAATATCGGACTTATGACTTTGAACTGGACTGGGCTGGGATGCTTTCTCAATGTTCCATTCCTTTTGTATATAAACCCTTTCCTTCTATCCATATGCGTGTCTATGTATTTTTTTCCTCTAGTCTACCCAGACTAACACAGTGACCCATGAAGAAAGAGTAGAACAGTCCCTGGGGGTTTCTGAGATTCTAAATCTTTGCACAAGTAGAAAGCTTCAATGTTCCTCCTTGGAGTGGCTGCTGGTATTGAACTGCTGCTCTCTCTGTTAGTGGCCCAGGGCTTAACCACGATGCCACCAGCGCTCCTCTTTAAGTAGAAAGAGTCACACCTTAATCTTAGCAACACAGCGTAGGAGTAGATGATGAGAGTGACAGCCGTGGACTCCCACAGGAGCAGTTCTGCCCCATCCTGTAGGATGGCTATGAGTCGGCGTCAACGCGAGGGCAGCGAGTTTGGTCCGGGGGTCTTTTTGTGGCACAGTCAAGGAGGACAGGTGAGTCAATGAATCAACCACATTGTTGGTTCTGCTAACCAGGAGTTGGGCATTTTGAACCCATCCATTGTTCCTGGGGAGTAGATGAGGCTGCCAGCTGCTGTAAGATTGCCAGCCTGTGGTTCGGTTCTACTCCGTCCAATGAGCTTGCGAGGAGTTGGCACCAACTCAACAGCATCCGCTATGGTTTGGGGTTCAGTGGCTCGGTTGTTGCTCTAAAGGTTGGTGTTTCGAACCCACCAAGCAGCTACACAGGATCAAGGTCTAGTGATTTGCTTCTCTAAAGATTACATGACTCAACTCAACTGGATTCCAACTCAGAGCTGTCAGAAGCGGCCAGTTTCTGATACACACAACATGGGTTCAACAAGTGTAGTTGTACAGCGATAACTATTATTTATTATAATAATGATACAGAGATCATGAGCGAGAGAGGAAAACTAGGAGTCAGACATTTATCACTTCATGGTACATGCTCACCTCCACCCTGCTTGGTGGTCCACGTGGAGAGAGAGCGCAAACTGTAATTTTCCCCTATAAATAACCTCGGGGATATCTGAGTCCCACCATTACTCATCAGCAGAACATCACAGGAGATGGATGTCTTAAGGGCTATATGGTGATAAGGAGAGTGGTCTTAGGGATGCCTACGCTACTATAAGAAGAGGGAAGTGATAAGACCAGACCCTGGACTCCTGGGGGTAGATATACAGGTCTGTCAGGTTAGAAGCCATTGACAATGGCTCTTGAATCCTGACCACACGAAGTGAGCCATCATCCTAACAGCAGGGGAGTCAGCTCTGTTGTGAGACAACACAAAGGCCTCAGATAATTGGGAACCACAGGGAGAACAGCTAACTTAACTTCCATATGAAATGCTGGTAACAGTTTGTGTAATATTTTGGAGTAGAGTAATTGTGGGAAAGTTCTGTCTTCATCCCACGAGAGCAACCCTCTGGGATATTGTAGAACTGCCCCTGTGGATTTCTCAGACTGTGACTCTTTATGGGACTAGACTGCCTCCTCTTTCTCCAGAAGACTGACTGGTGGTTTGGAACTTCAGACCTCACCATCAGCAGTCCAACATGCAACCTGGGCTCCTTCCCCTAAAGATTTGCACCCAGAAAGGTCTCTGGGCAGTTCTACACTGTCCCCTGGGATTGCTATGAGCCAGGATGGACGCTCTGGGGCCCAACAGCTATAATGTAGCTTGAAGTTCATTGTCATCATCCTTCCTTAGAAACCCTATCAGCCTCTAGACTTTGATTTCCCAGGGGAAAGTTACAAAAAAGTTCCCGGATTGGGCCAACGACGGAATGAGCGTCAACCCAACCCTGCCATGAGACATTCCCAGGCCTCTTCTGGAGTGACTGAACACGGGAAGAAGAGGGGTGGGACAGGCTGCATTGGCACTGGGCCAGCCTAAGGTTTCTAGACTGTAAATCCGAAGGGAGCAGAATGCTATTACTTCCTTCTGAGAAGCACCTGGTGGACTCGAACTGCTGACCCTCTGGTTAGCAGTGGGATGCCAAACTACTGCCCCACCAAGGCTCCCTCCAGTCGCTTTAAGAAGTAGGCATCATTAGCCCCATTTTCCAGGAGAGAAAACAACCTCCCCAAGGTTAAGTTGCTCAAAGCTCTTATAACTTGTAGAGACCAGAGCTGGTATTCGAACCCATGACCATCTGACTCCGATCTCTGTCTTCTTTCCACCTCTCTAAACTCCCTCCAGGCAGCAGTGGAAGTTTTGGGAGGGGCAGTGTGGAGAATATGGCTTCTGCAGCAGGCTGGCCGGCTACCTCCGAGAGCATTGGTTTATATTTACCTTATATGGAGAAAAGAGAGCTGCCCTGCACCCCTCACCCCACCCAGAGTCTCCCAGACGGGTGCTAATTCGGTAAGTGCAAACCGCCTGGCTCTGCTCCCCCAGTCCATCTGCCGGTTTGAACTAGTGGAACCTGGGTGACTCGTAATTATGCCCAGCTCTCTTCACAAGGTTCTGCCTCCCTTCTGATGAGTGTATCCTCGCCTATTTTAAGACCGGAGATATGGACCACATCCAAGAGCCAGCAGTGCCGAAAGCGATAGGGACAGAAGCACCGAGACACAGCCCTGAAGCTGGATGCCAGGACCTGAGCTGCCTTATTCCTCCCACCGAAAGTGCTGGGTGATGGGAAACAAGTCACTCCACCTCTCTGAGCTGCCCTTCCTGGGCCAGAGCACTGGCCCCTGGGGTCCCCTAACCTCAAGTGGCACCTCATAGTTTGAGGGGCAGGCTGTCCCTGCTCATGTCGCTCCTACAAGCCCCGCTGTTGGCCTGGACAGCCTGCCCAGCCCTGGCCCTTCTCATCCTCCGTCCCTTCTCGGGCACTCTCCCTGCTCCCCTCGCCCTGCTGAAAGGCAGGTGCAGAAGTCCAGCTAACGGGTGCCTGGGCTAGAATCCAACCGCACGGAGCTCTGCTGGCTGCTCTCTGCAGGCCCCTCTCCCAGCACTGGGTCCCCAGCACGCTCACACAACTGAAATGTGCATAAATGATAAGAGGGTCAGAAGGTTAAGAGAAGCAATTTACCCAGCCCAGAGCGCATCATTTAAACCCCAGGCGGCCTTCATCGCAATCCTAGGAAAGCTGTTTTACGGAGGACTCCGTTTCCACAGCTGGAATGTCCCCTCCCATCCCTCAGGGGATACCCGCCCCTCTGGCCTAGGGTGGAGTCCGCTCCTGAGATAATAGCAGCCCTTCAAGACACCCACTGGCCCCCGGGAGACAGGTGGGCAGGAGAGATCAGGGACTCTCTTCTTGTCACTCGCCCCCACTCCAAGGACGCCCCCTCCCCACTCCCATCGCCCAGGCTGATAAATGTTTCCCCCGGCACTGCCGGCAGCCAAGTGGGTTTTCAAAAGCTTCTCTGACAAACTGAGAGGGAGCGTTGGATGTGGAATGTGATGGTTTTCTTTAGCAGCCCTGAAATGCCTAACACCCCAATGTGTGGTGTTTGCGCACTTCCATCCGCCACCTCCTGGACCAGCCAGCTTCCCGCAACATCTGCTCTGAGGCGCGGGAAGGGCCGGATGGGAGGCGAGCCGCACGGCTGGCTCCCCTCACCCCCCAGAAACGAAGTCACAGCTCTCTCCCCACACTGGACATTGCAAACACTAAACACCTGGGAAGGCCGCCACCCAGTTCAGGCACAAGCGCACACGGCGGGCTTCACCAGGGCAGCAGCCACGCATGTTCCTGGGGACCCACCCCCAGCTCAGCATCTGGAGGGGAAATAGGGGACCCCAAGGTGGAGGGTTCATCAGACAACTTGGGAGTGGGATCCAGAAGAAAGACTGTACAATCTTCCTGGGGGGTGAGGAGGTGTGTGTGTGTGTGTGTGTGTGTGTGTGTGTGTGTGTGTGTAAGAAGTCTGGCCAACCTTAGTGGCAGTGGCTGCTCCAGGGCGGGAGAGGAGGCTGGTAGAAGTCAGAAGAAAGATGTGAACCTCCATGGGGGGCCTGGGTTCCATGCTGTCTTCAGAGATCTCGCCTCCTGTCTCCATACCATTCTCAAAGTCCCCTCCAGGTTGCCGGGCCCCAAGTGACTCATGCTTTCCCTTAGCTGCCGGTGGCCTGCCTCGAGCTGCAGGTTTGGTTGATGGACGGAAGAGAACAAAAGGGGCTGCCCCACTGACCATCACAGCCAAGTCCGCTTCCCCAAAGGAAGCTTGCATCTCCTTGGCCAGGAAGGCGTCGCGTGGGCGTACCTGGGTGCATGGGACCCTGGGAGCACAGTGCCCCTTGGAGCTGAGTGTGAAGCAGCCTTGAAAAAAAATGGATCTCTCATACTTAGCTTGGAGGGGACGGTAGCCACGAAGGGCCATCTGGCATCCGCTGTCACAGACTGAAGGTTTTGTTCATCTATGTCTAGTGATACCGTGGAACCAGATGCTTCCTTGGGGAGGCTGGTTGTGCATTAGCAGATGTTTGCAGCCTCCACAGATCCTCCGTACTAGATGTCAACTGGGTCATTTCCCTGCGCAGACTGTGTCCTGGGAGGGGGTGGCAGTGGGAAAATGGACAGAGCATCCTGCTAACTCACAGCCACCCCATCAGATGGGTCAGAATTGCCCCTGGGAGTTTCTGGGGCTAACTGCTCACGGGAGTAGAAAATGCTATCTTTCTCCCCAGGAGGGACTGGTGGTTTTGAACTGCTGATGCTGGGATTGACTGCAGGCCAACATGTAACTTTTAGGCAGCAGGACTCCCTCCTTGGAAAGAGGACAGGGGTGCGATATCACCCCTGGTGAGAGTGACTGATCTGGGCCCAATGGGCTTTGGTTTATAGATAGGGTTTGCATGCCGAAATTCTGTTAAACAGTATTTTCTGTGCAAGGGAGCTTTAGAAAACTGGTGGGGAAATTCCATCATCTTTTCATTCCGGTTTTCCCACCAACGTTTAAAGTCCCCTCACATGGTGTATCGAACCACAAGCATGTACACAGTCCCCGTGTATGTGTGTATATGGAGAATGACATCTGTTTGCAAACAACCTCATTCATTACCTTGTCTGAGGACTTGATCTTTGATTCAAACCTCACGGGTTCTCTGAGATGCTTCGGAAGATTCACAGAGCAAATGCAGCACACAGGACACGGACCTGCTCCCAGGGGTCCCCGACTCCCCAATGCCCCAACTAAACGCACAGCTCCTAACTGCCTTTGATGGTAGGTAACTCTGTCTTGGCTTTGAAACAAAGATCCAATTCCTCATCACGATCACTTTCACTTGTCTCTCTGGCCCTCAAGCCAGGCTACGCAAGAACTGCACGCACCTGTTGCAACGGATCTACAAATCACGTTACCCATGAACTATGTCAAAGTAATGAACTAACCAATTAATTAATTGAGTCCCGGGGGCAGGAAGGCCATGGGTGAAAGCAGGGGGTGAGAAGGCTAGACTGGGCTGGTACCTTAGCCCCCAATCATGCGATAGAAGTGGCACTTGGTGCACCAACATTGGTAAAGGAAAGCTTGCCTCTTGGCTCATTTTTAAAGACTCAGAACAACAGGTGGAATTGACTGTTGCCACGCATCGCCTGCAACCCAGGCATCTAGAAAGTTCTCAATTCAGCATCTCGTGGATGTAAACAATGGTTGGGAGCAGGCCGTTGCTCTGTTCTTCTCACAGCATCTTGGAAAACCCATGAGGCCTGAGCAGCTCAGCTCGAAGCAGCCTCACACTGAGGCTCTCTGCAACAATCCCCCAACTCATGCCCCTCCCCAGTGGCTCTTGGTCCTTGTTCTAGGAAGTGCAGTTGGTGACGAGGGATGGGGCTTAGATGGGCCCACCCGGGAGAGATGACACTTCTCCAGGTTCATTGCAGTGTAGGGTGTAGGAAATAAAGCTCGCAGGTTGGGGTGGCGTGGAGACTGCCTCGGGAGTCAAAGAATCAAAGAAGAGGCTCAAGGTCACAGACACATGCCCACACTGTCCTTTTCTAGGAGAACACAAACACCAAGGCCACAGCTCAGGGTAGGGAGGCACCTGACTCCACCTAGGTGCCCAGGTACTGGGAACTGGTTCCGTGTATTCAAGCCCCTTGAGTGGAGATGGCAGTGCCAGGATGGAGTGGGAGATGCTGTCCACAGCTGAAGGATATGAAAGTGCAGAGAGTGGCCACAAAGTGCGGCTGTGATAGAGGCCATGCCTATGTCCCCTCAGCTGACAGTTTCCAACTTCCAGTCCTTCTAGAACTTCCTGGGACCCTGCCTTGGAGTTTCTGAACATTCTCCCTTACTCTTAACCTCCCACCTCCTGCTCGCCCACGACTTTCTGCTTTGCACAACTGCAGCCATACAAAGCTTTGGAAGACTGACCTAAAGGTAGCCGACTTGGACAGCCCCCACTTCTACCTCCACCCCACCAGGAAGGAAAGTTCTGGTGATCTGATTCTCTGAAGATGGCAGCTAAGAAAAGTCTAGGGGTCGAGTCCACTCTGTAAGACGCGGGCTTGGCACAAGTTGGCATCAACGGGACAGCCATGGCTCATCGTAGCGTGTTCTTTTGTTTTGCCTTGTGGTTTGTAAGGCATCATACAGAACTTTCTAAAATGCCAAAGCTCTCCTCTTCAAAGCAGAGCGGGTTCTTGTGAGCCGAGAAATGGATAGACTTTAACAACAGGTAACCTGGGCCAGGGTGGGATGGCGGTGAGGGGGAGTGTGAGGGCAGCAGCTGACTTGCCCCTAGATGAGTTGGAGATGGGTGGTGTTCTTCATAGCAAAAGAGGACTAAGGAACCATGAGGCTGCCCAGACCCTGGCCATGGGAGACTTGGAACCTTGGTTGCAGGAGTCCCCAAGGCCCTGGGTTACAAGTGTTCTCTCCTTACCCACTGACAGCTTTGCGAGTGACCTATCGTCATCCCCAGCTTACTCTCAGCTCCGTCCTCTAAGTCTTCCTCTCCTCTGGCATCTGTCTTCGCCCCTGCCCCCATTGCCCATGCCCAGACCTCAGTCCCATCAGACTCCACTACAGCGGACAGCAGAGTGGCTTGCTTTCCATGTCTATGCAGGGAGGCCACGTTGTAAACAGAGCTAGAAACATGTCGGGATCAGTATCAATCCAACAGTGTATCTCTCTCTCTCTCTCTCTCTCTCTCTCTCTCTCTCTCTCGCCCTCACTCTCTCACTTTCCCTCTCTCCCTCCACCCCAACACACACACACACACAC
>PVJH01019606.1:0-28184 GCA_004026705.1 Nesogale talazaci
AACAGCTTCTCTTTGGTTCTGGGTCCAGTCTGCCCAGGATCTCCCAGCCCTCGTCAATGTAGGGGAAGTGGCTCCTCATTTCTGAGGAAGTCGCGGTAGCTGGATGATCTTGAGGGCTATTGGCTGGAGGGATATGGCAGTGGCGCTCGTTTAGCAGAAGCCTGGAGCTCAGTGCAAGCATGATGCAGTTGCAGGGATGCTGGGGGTGAGGGGTAGGGGGATGTAATAGTATCTTGAAATACTTGAGGTTTTTAAAAATATATAAATAATATAAAACATTTTCATTTTTCTATTTTGAAAAAAAATACTTTAAAATATTATTCAATGAAAGTCTCAAATTCTACTTGTTTTTCAGCCCTGGTTGCCTTTAGGGGAAAGCATTGCCCTGCTAACCACATTGTCTGAGGCTCCAGCCCTGAGCATTCTTTGGGAGAGAGAGAGAGAGAGGAGGCCCACTGCTCTCCTGAAAATTTACAGGTTTACAAACACTGCATACGATTACTGTAAGTCAGAATCAACTAAATGGTAGTGGGGTGTGTTAGAACGGGTAGACTAGAGGAACAAATTTCAGAGACACACATATAGATATAAGGAATGGGTTTACATTCAAGGGGAACGGGACATGGAGAAAACATCCCAGCCCAGTCCAGCTCAAAGTCACAAGTCAGATATTAACCCATATGCCCGAAATCAGTCCATAAAGTCTCCTTCTGACTCACGAAGCTACAGGTCAGTGGCTACAGAGTCCTGGCACCGACAGGGGTCTCCCCATGGCTCCTCACTTCCAGGGCTCAGGGTCCATCAACAGCCTCCCATGGTGGCAGAAGCAACTCATCGCTGGAAGAGGCCTCCATGTGGCTGCCCCAGGCTCAGAGGTGCGGCTCCATCAGGGCAAAGCCGTGTGGTTTCTCCACCAGCTACTCCAGCCTCCCAGATGCCGCCATTCTGTGTTGCCTGTGGTTAATCATCTCTGAAACTAACTCCCAACAACTGGGGAAGATAGCTTCTCATCTTCACGAGGGAAATATTGTGAGATTTCCCAGGAGTCTCAGGTGAAAGCCATGCCCACATAGAGGCCTCATCCGCTACTCAATGGCTATCTCCAGATTAACAGGCCAGACTCCACCTCTACATTTCAATCATAATGTTAAAATAAGCACATGATTGCCACACGGGGTTAGTATACAATAAATATTATTTACATCAATGTAAGCTGTAAATTTAAAAACATAATTTAAAATCATTTAAAAGACTCAGATTACTGAACCTTTGAGGTTGCAGAGTCTCATAAAATAAACGAACTGGGAATTTGTTATTTTTAAATATTTTCTAACAAAATTTTGATTCTCTGTAGATGTCAAGTAAATATCCTCATCTGCTTTGAAATTATTCTTCAGTAAATACCATTTCTCTATGACCCCAAAAGTCCTGTGGGGCAAACATGCTTTAGGTATTGTTATTATTGAGATTTTGATTGTAATATTATTACTCTTCCATGTACCTTATATACCCTGTCCTCATTTATTGCCAAAGTTCCAAAAACTAGGTTGGAGATGTCCACAGCAAATCAGAAAACAGAAGGATGACTACCCCCTAATAACTGCCAAACCACCGAGAACCTTCACCCAGCCATGTGGGCCAAACCACACTGAACTCACTGCCATCAATTCGATTCTGACTCATGGTGACCCTATAAGGCAGGAGAGAACTGCCCCTGTGGGTTTCTGAGAAAGTAACTCTTTTTGAGATTTAAAAGTCCCATTTTTCTCCAGCGGAGTCCCTGGTTTCGAACTGAAGACCTTGCAGTTTGCAGCTACATATAATCACCAAGCACCAGAGCTTTCTGCTTACTTGACACATCAACTTAATTATCACAGACAGCATTGCTCTTGCCTCACCTCTTAGCATTTGTTACTGCCAAATGCATGTCATTAATAGACAGAAGCTAGTAAGCTTTCTATTATGCTTATAAATATAAAACATTAGATAACATAGTCAATAACTTACTAGTTAAAATAGGATTGTTAGGGCTGAGCCCTGGTGGCCTAGTGGTTGTGTGCAGGACTGCGGCCCACAGGGTTGACAGTTCAAATACAGCAGCAGCTCTCCAGGAGCAAGGCTGGGCCTCCTACTCCCACCAGGGCAGTGATGCCACAAAAAAAAAATAGGATTGTTAAAAGTTATAATGATATGGTACATAGAGAATGTAAAAGGAATTTTAATTCTATCTACCTAGTTAGATGGAAAGGTTAATCTCTACTAAATTTTAAATTGGTGAAATAAAATGATAATAAAGTTTATGTTCTTAGCACCAGGTCATAATTTTTATCACTGATAATAAATAAGTAATGAAATATTAATAATTGAACATTAGTATTTATCACACACTCAACCCTGGAGAAATGGAGTGGTAGTTCAGAGCACAGAAGGAGCAGGCCATGAGATGAAGGCTCTTGTAGTCTCTGCAGAGAAACAAATGCTATGACGGCATATTTCAAGAATGTATGTTATTTTGGAGAAAGGATACACATACATGTACATTTTACCAATGTCCCTTCAAATTTTGTTCCACGATGCCACATATAAAACCCCTTTGATTGTAACTACATATATAAACTAGCTACAGCACCTTAACATTCATGTCAAAGATTTTGGGGTATATTCATTCATTCACTCATTTGTTCATTCAATCAACTGATATTTATCAAGTGCTACTTTGGGCCTCACACTGGTCAAGGTGCCGGGAATATAGCAATATATAAAACAGATATGTGGCCTCTGAAGCCAGACTTGCAGCTGTGCTGCCATTCACTTGTTAAGTTTGAAGATCACGATATGCTAATTGCCTAAACTTGCTTGCCCTATAAAACTGGCTTACTTCTCACAAATCAAAAAAAAAAGAACCCCACCCCATCCCAGAAAAGATGCAACTACTGACACAACATATGTATGTATGTATGTATACATTATGATGAGTGCTGTATGAGTCCCCAATAAAATGAATTAAAAAAAACAGATATGATTTATATTACCATCAAATTTATATTCTAGAGAAGTAGCTTTAAGATATTGGATAACATTTGAGATATACATAAGTGTAACATGTATACATTTATGCATTTTCTCTAGGGGAAATGCTGTATCAACTTTACTTTCACTGTTTTTTCCTACTTATGAGGGAAGACTAAAAGAGCAACAATACAGAAACATAAAACAGAGATTGGAGAGTCTTTTGTAATCCTATCTATCAACGTAATCATCATGAATCACTTGTTTAGATACTTGCCCAAAGCAAAACTGATTCAGACTCTTAGCAACCATGTAGGACCAAGCAGAACTGCCCCATAGGGTCTCTAAGCCAGGAAATCTTTAAGGAAGCCGAGTGCCTCCATTCTCTCCCATGAAACAGCTGGTGGGTTAGAGCCACTGGCCTGGTTAGCCAGGAAGCACTTAAGTGACTGTTTAATCAGGGCTTCCTATTTAAAAATGGAATCACTCTTCTATAAATGCACCCCCCCTCATTTAACTACATAGTATACCATAAGTATCTTTTATGTCAGTACTTCTAAATCTAACTTTTCTTTTGTCTTGGTTTTATAATTTGCTCATATAATATAATATAATTTGCTCATACAATATAATATAAATTGCTCATACAATATATTTTAGCTGTGTTTCTATTGATGATCATTGAGCTCATTTCCAGTTTTTTCTTATGATTTGGTGCCTTAATGTCTTCTTTGAGAAATCCTCATACACCCCAAGATATTTTCAAGCTCACTGAGCACAAGGGAGAAAGCTGCTCCACTTTCCCTGCCTTGCTGAACTGGAAAGACAACAACTGGAGGACAGGCCTTCCAGGGCAGCCGTCATCTGAGGGCTGAAGAGCTCAGAGAAAGGAGAACGATAAAGCAATGGTCCCCACCTTCTGCAGGAAATTTCCATACACAGAGTTTCTGAGTCTTACACTGGATCTGGCAACCCAGGGGGTGCTGTTGGGTAAGTGATGGGCTGCTCTCCTCAGGGTTTGCAGGTCAAAACCACGAGCCGTTCTGAGGGAAACAGGGACGGCTATCTGCACCTGGAGGGCAGCTCTGAGCTGGAATCAGCTTAATAGCCGTGAGTTTTGGGGTTTGCCAGGCTGCGTGTTCTGCTAAGTCTGGGGCTGAATGGACTTGGGCAGTGTTTGGATTTGATTTGGGGGTGTATGCTCGGTATAGGGTATGATGGCGGTCGCAATGGCTTAAACGTGAGAGAGATTGTGAGGCCGGTTTAGGAGCAGGTAGCATTGTGTTCTGTGCTACAGATAGTCGCTCTGAGGTGCCATCTACTTGACAGTCCCTGGCAATAGCAGCATCTGGTGGGAAGCCCAGCAGGAAGCAGTTTGCAGCTAAGAGGCTCACCCTCTTAGGAGAGGTCTTGGCAGTCTCGGAGTGCTTGCCTATTGTACTTCTTTTTTCATTTCTTCTTCCCGGAGGAGAAACAGGAAGAAGGCCTTACTTGCCAAGCAAGAGCCTAATAACCAGTGGAAAGTCACTCGATGGCACGTAAGGAAACGAAGGCCTGACCAATAAACAGTTATACAATGTTGGGAAAGTTGCTGAGAGAGTCTTGCTAATGAAGACACCGTGCCACCAGGAGGCTGTGCCCACCTACGATCCTGCACATACTTCAGAAAGTATGTGGAAAAATGGAATTAAATCACAGTGAAAGTTTCCCGTGAACTTTTGAAAGCCCAATTGTATGGTCCACAGCAATGGAGTCAAGACCCCTGGCCCCTTTCTAGGCTGCTATGCCATGTTGTATCTTGGTGGTATGCAGGCCTGGGTGTGTGAGGGGAAAAAAGAGGTCTGGTGAAACGTTGTGGGTTAGGACGAAAGGATCTTGTAGGCTAGGAAATGGGGGAGGCTCAGAGAGGAAGGGAAGGAGTTTGAAGATGAGCTCAAGGAAAGATAGGGAACAGGAGATCTAAATTTTAAGCATTATAAATCTAAAAGAACCTAATGAAAGAAAGTCAGGATAAGAAAGATCATTACTCTGGCACCTATGTTTCACGAACAGATAAGACACAAGGGTGGAAATGACCAACAGGAAATTAGAAGTGGGTGTCTAGCACTTAGAGATAGAGCCTTCCCTATTCTAATCCATGCTGCCTTTTCTCTCTCATTTCCTTGCTACCGCTAGTCTATGAATATGGGATTAAATGTATAGGGACCACAGTTGAAACTGTAAGAACGGAGGAGGTTTGGGGCCTGCTACAGTAAGGTTAGCAGTTGAAGTCCTCCAACTGCCCCCCAGGACAATGATGAGATCATCTGCTCCCCTACTGATGATGCCAGTGGGTTTGGTTTGATTTGGGGTACAGAAAGGAACTTTAAAGGACATCATATATTAAAATTCATTGTGAAAGCTAGATGTCTTGGCAAGTATCTCAAAAAAAGGACCATATAGATTTTGCTATTAGTAGTTAAAATGCAGTTCGTTCTATTACTGAGAATCTTAAATCCATAGGAGACTCTTGTTTTGTTTGGGGGCATCACTGCGCTGATAGGAGACTCTTTGCATCAAGTTCAAATCTGCTAATCCATAATTTCTTCTTGTTGCTTTTGCAATGTTGATAAGCTATCTACTCTCTCCAGTAAAATGTCTCAATTTATTGAACATAGTAGGCCTCACTAACTTACAAGTGCCTAACTAGTCTTATCAGTATATAATTAACTTTGATTGGCAATTATCATACAATTCAATAGTTCAATCATATCAAGAAGAGTCGTACAATCGTTATCACAATCAATCCATTTTAGAACATTTTATTCTTTCTTGTACTCAGAATTCCCTCTTCCCTGCCCCCTTCTCAACTTCCTCTGCTATACCCCCAAGAAATGATTGAGTTACTGTCTCTACAGACTTACCTATCCTGGATTTCATATACAAAAAAGCATACAAAGCAAAATAAATGAACCCCTCAAAACTAACAATAACAAGGTAAAACAGAAATGAAATAAAAGAATGAAAATAAAGAAGAAAATGTTAAAATAACAGCAAATTGAAATGGATAAAAAAGGAGATGATAAGGTATAAATTTTAACCAAACTTCATCTGCAATAATACACTTCCCAATGCACGCTGCATGACAGTGACTTATTCACATCCTTTCTCTATAGTCACAGAAGATTCACTGTAGACTTCATCCACATTTCTCCCCTTTTCTTTTTCTTCTTCTTCTTTTTCTCCTCCTCCTCCTTCTATTCTTCTTTTAATAAATTGAAACACTTTTTAAATGGGTCAAATGGGAGATTGAATGATAGGATATTACATTTTAACCTAACTATATTCACCATACTCAACTTTATAATACTGTCTGTCTGATAATGAGGCTATTCACATTTTTCAACTATGGTCAGAGGGAACTCCCCAGGGACTTCATCTGTATATGAACCTTGCTCATGGATTTTAAACTTATTCACAACTTAAGGTCCAATACTATTCCCTCCTCTGGATTTGGATTATATTGTTTGCAATCCTTGGATCACACAGGCTGGTGTACTTCATTAACGCCTCACTTATATGGCTGACTCCTTGTTTGAAGACAAGCTTTAAGACTTCAGAACTCTGTTCTTGCTGTTCACTGGGCACCATCTATTTTCTTCACCACACTCTGCTATAGCATCCGTATCTTCAGTGATCTCTTCATGAGGGTGAGCTTCAAGGAGGACCATATCATTAAAATTAATTGTTCTTAAACTGGAACTAGAATTAAGTGTGAGCTCCAAATCCATTCATATATCCATGGTTTATACGTGCATCTGGTTCACCTTAGCATCATCATTGTCATTTTAAGTTAGAGAACGTTCTCAATCATCTACCTGGAGCATAAGATAACTTTACTGATAGAGCGATTAATTTAGCTAATGGCATAGAATTTAAAACATTGTTGATAAAAGGAAATTATACATGGATAGCCTGACTACCAATTGCAATGCATGAAAAGTTAACTTGTACAGATTCCACTTTTAAGAAACTGGACACAAACAATGGAAGCTGGAGATAAGACAAAACTTTCAAACATTCATTCACGATGACAGAATCACGATGATCAGATTAAAGCATATTATAATAAAACAAGGAGGACATTAAACTAGTAAGTATGTGGTAGGCTTGGAACCCCACTCATCGGGCACCTTTGGGGGAAGAGATCTGAACGAAAGTCCAATGGCTTCAAAGAATATAATTATTTTTAAGGAAGAGTAATAGAATATTAAAACAGCAGATTATACTATGTTCCATATCTGAGATGTGGAAGACTAATGCCAATTAGTGCTGGCAAGAACATGAAGAGCAAGCATTGCACTCTCAGTTGATCTGTGTCAATGGACACCCCTTTTCCAGAGGATATTTCCTCAATAGATGCCCAAATGTAAAATGTGTATTTTTGATCTATCAATTCCTTTTCTAGGAACTTATCTTAGTGAAGTCATTAAAGAAGTGTCCAAACATGCATACGCATCAAGTATGCATGGCTTGTTAATTGGCTTGTTCTCATATTATGCACTTTTAAGTTAAAGTATAACATATAGTGAAATGTACACATCCTAAGAGTTTAACAGTAGATGTTTATAACATGAACAATCCTGTATGTCCAGCATTAAGATTTAAAAGATTATTAATATCCAAGATGCTTCCTTTCTGTCCTCTCACAGTCATTATAATCCCCAAAGTAACTTCCCCTCCTCAAATTTATCATTGCGTATTGGATGCCCCAGGAGGTTGACTCTGAAACAGATATTACTGCACAGTTGCAATTAAAATTCATGGAGGAGGAAGGGGATGGGAAAGGAAAGGAAAGGACAGAAGAATTAGAAGTGTGATTTCATACCAGTGGACATTGGATTGAATTTCAATTTCAGCAAAGGTTTCAGTGGACTCCTGTGGCTCTTTGAATGGTTCATGTCGGGGTGAAGGTCATTACACCAGCCTCAGGAAAGAGAGGTGATTTTTGAGCCAGGCTGTTTTCTGTCAGGGGAAGCTAACCCCTAACATGTCATCACAGGTCTGATAGGAGCAATTGTACAGTGATAATAAATAAAGATTATAGTAAAGTCATAGAAAATATGAGAGATAGAAATCATGGAGTCAGGGCTGAGCCCCGGTGGCATAGTGGTTGTGCGCTGGACTGCGGCCCACTGGGACGGAGGTTCAATTCCAGCAGTGGGGCTGGACCTCCTACTTCCACCACCGAGAGCAGTGATGCCCAAAAAAAAAAAAAAAGAAAAGAAAGAAATAATGGAGTCAGGGCTGAGCCTGGTGGTGTAGTGGTTGTGTGCTGCACTGCAGCCCACAGGGTTGACGGTTCAAGTCCAGCAGCAGCTCTCCAGGAGCAAGGCTGGGCTTTCTACTACCACCAGGGCACTGATGCCACACACAAAAACGAAAAGAAATAATGGAGTCAGACACATTTCATGATAGCATGCTCACCTCCTGGATGGCCACACAGCGTGGGCAGGAAGCCAGGGGCTGGGGAAAGAGAGCCCCTTTATTACTGACCAAGGCTTATAAATCTTTTGGGGATGTGCGAGCCCCCTAATTACAGGTTAAGGACTTCCATCAAAGGAAGGGGCTATCCTGTAGGTTATACAGTCATGAGGGGGACAAAAGAGGGACATACACGCTAGAGGAAGGGGAGGTATTGGGGTTCCACTTGTGACAAGATGGGTGGACCTCAGATTCATGATAGAGGTCTAACCTTGATTGCCCTTGATTTAGCCAAAGCTTTAAGGGAAAGTGACCCATTGTCCTAACAGCAGGGAGGAAGTCCTTCCTTTTGTGGGAGAGACAATGGCATCTGGATGGCTGGAGCCTTTAGGGAGAATCTCTCTAAGCATCTGATCTCCCAGGAAGTGCTGGCAAACAGTTTCTAATATTTGGCTAAGACTTTGGAGGAGATAAATTGTGGAAAAGTCTTATATTGACCTCACCCTTTTCTTAGTGGAGGCATTTCCCAAGAGTTGAGGGTTCTCTGCAGGCAGCCCTGTCAGCAGCTGATGGTGTAACCCAGGATCTTGATGGTGTACCCCAGCATCTCACGAGCTCTGTTTTATTCATAATCATACAAATAGTCTCATATCATACAAGGGGGAACCCACCCCCAGTGAAATTGCACTATGTGGAGCAGAGTTGTTGTTGTTGTTGTTTTGGGGGGGCATCACTGCTCTCGGTGGTGGGAGTAGGAGGCCCAGCCCCACTGCTGGAATTGAACCTCCATCCCAGCGGGCCACAGTCCCGCGCACAACCACTATGCCACCGGGGCTCAGCCCTGGAGCAGAGTTTTTTAGTAAGCATTCTTCCCCAGCTAGGCGAGCATCCAGAACTCACTGAGTTAGTGGACCCAGTAGTGTCACCTGGGAAGTTCTCTCTGGTCACAGTAAATTTCTTTCATAAAAGTACCTTTTATGGAAGCTTGTTTGCGGTGATGAACTATTTAAGAGAACAGCGTGTGGCTGTGAAATTTTGTTTCCTGCTTGGGACATATGCTACAGAAGTTGTTCTGGTGTTGAACACAGCTTACAAAGACAGCATTATTGGGGGGGGGGGGGAGGAGGGGTGGTAGAACCCAAGTGGTTTTCTCATTTAAGAAAAGGCAAAATATCTATTGATGACAGGCCTTATTCTGGATGCCTGTCAACTTTCCAAATGAATTAAAATGTCCACTCATACTGCATTTGGAGCTCATTCCATACTGTTAATAAAGCTTTCTATTTAGAGATACTAAAAAAATTATGTAACAGTGCGTGGCAAAAAAGGCCTGATTTGTAGCAGATGGGGGACTGGTTTTGCCACCGTGACAATGAACCTGCTCACACAGCCTTCTCATTGCACCTGTTTGGGGGGGAACCAGCATGCCTCTTTGCCCCACACAACTTGCTCCATGAAACTTCCTGTTTCCATGACTGCAGAGGGACAGAAAAGGATAGCAGTATATCCTTCTATATACCATCTATGATGGTATAGAAGAGGTGAAGAAAAAACCAGGAGAGGTGCTGTCAACCATCCAAACAGATGAGTCTGAAAAAATGTTTCCAAGAATGGAATCACAGATTTGACAAATGGACTAAGTGTCATGGAGCGTACATTGAAGGGGATAAAGTTTCTTGGTAAAAAATTAAATATATATCTTTAGAGGGGGGATCCCAGTTTTGAGGGGCACTCCTTTGTATGTGCTATTTTATGTGTTGTTTTTTTCATTCAGTAGTATATGAGATTAAAACATACTCTTTTATTCCATTTTGTTTCTCCAGAAGAGCCTCAGTGTCAGCTACACTTTGAACTGCCAACTCTGAGTAGGTGGTTTAAACCCAGCAATCGGAGAAAGAAAGATTTGATTACCTGTTGTCATAATGAATTATAGCTCTGGAAATCCTCGGTAGGGTTCTATGAGTGATCATCAATTTAATGGCTGTGCTTGCTTGTTTTGGGGGGGGGGGGCATCACTGCTCTCGGTGGTGGGAGTAGGAGGCCCAGCCCCACTGCTGGAATCGAACCTCCATCCCAGTGGGCCGCAGTCCCGCGCACAACCACTACGCCACCGGGGCTCAGCCTGCTTGCTTGTTTTATAGTATATTAAAGACTTCTTCATTGAAAACTCTATTGGGAAGTTCTGTCCTATGATGGCCAAGGGAGTACACATAGAACCCCTTTTGTGTCATCTGGCCATTCTCTTTTGTTAAGAGACCTTTGCCTATTTTTAAGTTGGACTTCTTTTTCTTGTTGGCTTGTTAAAGTTCCTTATATGGTCTAGATGCACATTCTTCGCTGGGTAGCCAAGCCACTGCACGGAGTTGATTTCGACTCATATTGATCCTCTATAAGGTTTCTGAGGCTGTAAATGGTTACAGAAACTGGATTGATCTCCTGTGGAGCCGCTGGCGGGTTTGAACTACCAACCTTGTGCTTAGAAGGCCATTGTTTAACGGACACCACCACCAGAGCAGATACTTTGTTGGATATATTTTACAGATATTTTCTCCCATTCTGGGGCTCACACTTTTAATCCCTTATGCCAAAAAGCAAAACCACTACAAGGAGAGTGGCTAAAACATTAAATAGTTATGTCTAGATGTTCAATTTCCTTTTCTTTTTACTTCACCATAATTTAAAGTTCTTTAAGGGGTATGTAAAGAAGAGAAAGTTTTAAGAATGATAAAAGGATTAAACTGTTTAAGGAGGATGTTTTATTTTTAAATGGTCACCCAGTTAAAAAGCCATGCACTGAAAGAAGTAATGCAGACAAAAGTCCTTCCACCACCTGCCTTTCGTGTTGCAGCTATCCTTGAGCAAATCTGCTAGAGACACCTGGTGGAGAAAATGTTTATAGCAAAGGCTTGAATGTCATGAAAGTGCTTGAGATGTTACAGTGTGGGATCTTAAAGGCTTGTCGCCAAACAAGCAGCCATCAAACTGTGATGTCAGCTCTCTTAGTCCGGGTTGACTAGTGAAGCAAATTCATAGACACGCTTATCTGTATAATAAAGAGGTTTGTATAAAAGAGCAATTGTATACTGAGAAAACATCCCTGCCCAGTCCAGATCAAGTCCATAAGCCTGATATTAGCCCATATACCCAATACCAATCTACAAATGCCTCTTCAGACTCCCAAAACACATGCAATGATACTGTTAAGAGACCTTTGCCTAGTTTTAAATTGGACTTTCTTTTTCTTGTTCAAGTTCTTTATATCTTTTGGATACACATTATTCATTAGATAGCCAAGCTATCTACTGCAGGAAGATCACGTGGTCAAAAGTCTTCTGGATCCAGTGGTGGCAGAAGTCTCTCAGTGCTGGCAGGAGTCTCCATGTGGCTCCTTCAGCTCCAGGGCTCCAACATAGCTCCATGTGTCTTGTCAGCAGGAACGTCTCACAGGGAGAGAGTGTGAGTCCCACCTCCAGCAAGCTATTTATCTCCTTGAATTCTCCAAATGAGGTCATCAAGCTGCAAACCAATTGGCAGGTGGAACTCTTCCCCTTTGCTCTTAATCGTCTCAAATTGACAACAGATTCTACCACATCAGCTGAGTCCACCTAAAAGAAGTACACCATTATCAGTCACCAAAGGATTAGAAATAAAATAATCCTATATTGAAGGAGGGATTCATATCAGCACCTAAATGGTGAGAATCTGGTTTGTGAAAGGCTACGGATGACAGTGGGAGCCTAAGACACATTTGTGGGAAATACACAGGAAATAAACCTCCAATGAATTCCCTCTATCCACAATTGAAGGATGGGAAGAAAGATGTCACTAAACAGAGTGCATTGGAGAGATGAGTATAGATGATCAAAGACAGAAATCTGACTTGTACAGTTAAAACCTTTTCACTTGATCTCCCCGGATGCATGCTGGACCTGATGTGGTTTTACACATTTTTTTGTACCTTTGTCTTGTTTTTGTTGGTATTCAAATTAGGGTGTATCTCAGAGGTGTTATGTGATTGGGTTGAGTTATATATTTTTCTGTGTTTCGGTATATGAAACCCAGGATTGATAAACCTATAGGGGAAGCAAGTAGAATAAGGGTTTGGGGGGTAGGGAGTGTGGGGTACATAAGTGATGAGGGAAGGGGGGAGATAATGTCAAGGAGTCCGGAAAGAAAAAGAATGTCTGGAAACTGACTGTGGTGACAATTATACAATTCTACTTGATATGTTTGAACTATGGAATGATAAGATATATGTATTAACTCTCAGTTAATAATAATAATTTTAAAAGACAGAAGCTTATTTGTGAGGTAAGAAATCGGTGTGAAACACTCACTGATTCCATCATCGCCTCAGTTGTCAAATCGCTAGAAAGAGAATTGAGGAGCGCTCATGGTGTCATGGTTACTTAGGCACTGGGCTCTTCTTGGGTCAGTAGTGTAGTGTGAAACCCCCAGCTGTTCTGTGGGAAAGGGGCTTTCAACTCCTGCCAAGTTACAGCCTCAGAAAGCCTGACCCAGAAGGTCGCTATGAAGCAGCATCAACTCGATGCATGAGCTGTCTCTGGCTATCATTCCTGGAAAGAGGAAACTTCTACTGCCCATAGGGATAAGCTTAGCTTGCCAATGAACTGGGTTCCAGCCCAACGAGTTAGTAGCAGGTACAATTGTGAGCATGGCGTAAGAGTGGGGGGTGATTCCTTCTGTCCTACACAGGGTCACTATGAGCAGACACCTAAGAACAACAGTCACTCTTGACATAAAACAAGAGATAGTGGGGTTCGAAGTTGAGATGCGACTAATTCAGGGTGGGCTACATAATTTTTGATGCAAAATAGAGATGCGAGGGGTTCCTTATCCAAAAGCAGGAAAATATGTCATTGATGACATTAAATTGAAGTTGTTTCCTTTCTTCCATAGTCGATTTCTCTCAACTTTTCTCTTTTTTCTTTTAAATCATTTTGTTTGTTTATTGCTTTGGTGAGAATGGAAGGGGGTTGCAGGGGGCACCCAACGCCCATCTATGGACAATGGAGCATCCCCCCATAGAGGGATCACAGGAGGGGGTGAGTCAATCAGAGGCCACTAGAGCACTAATGGGTCACACAATACATCTCTATTGTGGCCTGCTCACTCCTGCTTTCATGACCTCAATGCCATGTCCCAATCCAGACTAGATAGAAGCATGTACATAGGTATAAGCAAGAGATAAAGCTCACAACACATGGAATCCAGGAATAGGAATGGGAATAGAGATACCAAAAGGGGAGGAGGGAGAAGAGGATAGGGAGGGGGGCATTGATCCCAGTGAATAGCACATAACTACATACCCACAGTCAAGGGGGAAGAACAACAGAAACCTCAGGGGAAGAGAGACTGGGCTGGGTTGGGATGTTTTCTCAATGTGCCCTTAGTATAAAACTCTCTTATCTACATATGCATGTTTATGAATTTGTTTCTCCAGTCTACCCAGACTAACACACATCCCATCACAACATGGACAGTGATTGCATTATATTACATTCTATAAGAGGACCATGTCCAGGAGCTGCCAAACCCCTGAGAATTATAGCCCAACCAAATTAACATTTCATGTTAGGTTAAACACTCTATCAGTTTTAAGCATAAGAGCAGGTAATTCATTTATGGACTCATCCAAATTGCACAATTTATATTTCTTAGCTCATAGGCATACACATTTCATTCTCACTAGAACAGTGAAACATTGCGTGATACTAACCCAACTGCTTTTATTTCACTTCTTGACATGCTTAGAAAGCAAAAGAGGGCTGAAAAGAAAAGGAACTGTGGATGGCAGTATATTTCCCTTCCATTCTAGGCCATCATTTTCAGCCCGTGTGATTGATGCAAAGGGAAAATAACAAATATAAAAGGACATGAGAGCTTTCCTTGACTGTTTATGACTTTTAAAATGTCATTGTCTTCTTTTTGTACTTAAAGAAAATTCTGGTTTGACCTGAAATGCCCTTTTCAAGATGTCAATGTCCTTAATTGCTGAGTTCTGCTTGTATTCAATTTGAGTCCCACTGACCGCCATGAATCATGGGTTTACCAGAATTCTGTGTTTATTGGATACAGTGATGTCAGAATCCCTGGTGGCATTGTGGTTATACATTGGACTGCTAGTCTTTTTACTCTTTTTTTGTGTGTGTGGACATCACTACCCCCTGGTGGGAGTAGGAGGCCCAGACTTGCTCCTGGAGAGTTGCTGCTGGATTTGAACCACCGGCCCTGT
Source organism: Nesogale talazaci (assembly GCA_004026705.1). NCBI lineage: Eukaryota > Metazoa > Chordata > Mammalia > Afrosoricida > Tenrecidae > Nesogale > Nesogale talazaci. The sequence continues at coordinate 14,729 of PVJH01019606.1, forward strand.
GGGCCACAGTCCTGCACACAACCACTACGCCACCAGGGTTCAGCCCCCCGGGCTGCTAGTCTTGAGGTCATCAGTTTGATGAGTCTTCCTGCTCCCAGTCTTGGAACATCCCAGGGACAGTTCTACTGTGCCCTAGAGGGTTGCCAAGAGTCCAAGGGCAGGGAGAGGGTGAGAGAGTGAATAAGAGAGAGTGTGTGAGAATGAGTGGGTGATAGAGTGAGTGAGTGAGAGTGAGTGAGAGAGTGAATGAGTGAGAGAGTGGGTGAGAGAGAGAGTGAGAGAGTGAGTGAGTAACCTGGGTGGTAAAGAAAGAAGGTGGATGTGCAAATTGCATGCTTTGCTTCTGCACAGACACGTGCTCTTTCCCCCTCTCAACTGATCAAACCCAAATTTAAAGATAAATATTTTTAAGGATTATTTTATTGGGGGTTCTCACATCTCTTATAACAATCCATACATCAGTTGTGTCAATCACACTTGTCCATGTGTTGCCCTCATTATTTTCTAAACATTTACTTTCTGTTTGAGCCCTTGGTGTCAGCTGAAGATAAACCTCTCTAAAATCGCCAGCTGGCAGGACATGTTATTGGATACCACCAAATTGATTCTACTTCCTCGACTCTCCCTTTGCTGTTGTAGCCCTTCCCCTTGGGATTTCCTAGGGTTTACCCCCATCCTCTAGGAGCATTTGTTCTCTCATTGAGCTGCTGAGGGGGAAAGAACTACCACCCTTCCGATTAGGAACCGAATCCTTAACTGTTGTGCTGCTCGGGCCCCTAAGGCAGCAACAGCAGAGCCTGTTGCCCCTGCAGTGTGACCACGGAGGCTCTAAACTCATGGCGCTGGCCCGGGACTGGATTGGTGGGTTATTGAATGGGTGAGGGAAGGACGCTCTGAACGTGAACAACTAAGACTTCTTAAGGATCAAGAATACTGAAAAGACAACCTAGAATTAATATTTAGAATTCACTATGGGCATTTTGTTAGAGGGAACATTTTGATTAGTGTGTGTACAGAAATCATACGCTCACGGGTAGAAATAATAAGCAAACAAACACCTGGAAATGAGATCGATGATCAAAGCAACGATGCCCTCTGCACACACATGTGTTGCTGCTGCTGTTATGAAGTTCGCTGGACTCAGCAACACGGGGCAGAGTAGTCCAGCCCCCTCAGGCTTCACTGAGTTCCTGCCATTCTAAGAGGGTATTTGTCATTATTTAGGGAGAAAGACCTGCCTTTCTACTCTTGTAAAGAGTATCTCAGAAAGTCACAGGGGCAGTTCTAGCCTGTCCTACAGGGTCACCTTAAGTGGGCACCATCAACTCAATAGCAGTAAGTCCTGGTTTCTTGAGGCCTGCTTTAGGAGCCCTGCTGCCTTAGTGAGTTAAGTGTTGATTCATGAACTGCAAGGTGAGCAGTTCAGGACCGCCAGTGCTCTGCAGAAGGAGACTTTCCGCTCTCATAAAAAAGTTACAATCCCCCCAATAAAATGACTTATTTAAAAAAGGAGGGGGAAGAAGGAGCTTATACCAAGGGCTCAAGTAGAAAATATTTGGAAATGATGATGGCAACATGTGTACAAATATGCTTGATGCAAATGATGTAATGAATACTATAAGAGCTGTGAGAGTCCCCAATAAAATCACTGGGGGAAAAAAAGTTACAATCTCAAAAACCCCTGGGAGCAGTTATAGTCTATCCTAAGGGGTCGTTTTGAGTTTTAATGGACTTGATGGTAATAAGTGAGTGAATTGCTTTGTGAACATGTCTTCCAGCTTAATACCAAGCCAAATACAATTCTTAAGCATGGGTGTGAAAGGTTGTCATCTATTGCTTCTACTTGGACTGTTTGCACTTACAGGGGAAAGGGAGCAAGAGAATAAGAAGAGAGGAAAATGAATCAAACTGCAGAGAATGCTTGTGTTCCTCTCCGTTAGAGACAACAGTCATAATGTGTTATGGAATGGGCCGTGTGTGGGGGACAAAGAGTTGGGACCTGCTAAGACAGAGACTTGCCATGTGTATGTCTGGATTCTGTGCACTCAAAAGACAGAAGTAGAAGGTGAGCTCTAACATAAGACATCAGTTTTCTGCAGATGTCAGAAGAGGAAAATTGTACTTGTGTTTGCCTCATATTCTCATCCAGGTTTCCCTTTGCTTCCCATCCTGACAAATGCATATCTTTTTGGAACTCTTAATCCTTTGAGAGATGAGGTAGAAATGTACACAATTGGTGTCACTATAGGTTGGGGTGATCATGAGATCTTACTGACAAGACCCCCGGGGGTGGTGTGATCAGTTGCCAATGCATACTAATTCTTGTCCAGTTTCTGAACTCAATTTATCCCTTCAGTCATTGAATATTTAGTGCCTTCTTTAAGTCCAGAAAGGAGCTCTGGTGGCCTAGAGGATTACATAGTGGGCTGCTAACTTCAAGGTCTGAGGTTCCAATCCACCAGCCCCTTCATCATCACAAGATAATGCTGACTGCTTCCAAGCCCTATGGGGGCAGTTCTGCTTGGTTCTGTGGGGTCATGATGAGTTGGAATGGACCTGGTGAACACACACCATAATGACAATAGCCCAGACACTATCCTTGCAATGGAGATACATCATTGAAGGGACGGTAGAAATCCCTCCATTTGGGAGCTGAAAGATAACACAAATGATATTATGTACCAGAAGACAATAGGGCCTATGGAAGAAGACAATAGGAAAGAAGGTAGAAAGTGTTGAACTGGAGTGGGGGTGGGGGGTGAGTGGCAATAATGATAAGCACAGGTCTTCCTGAAATAGTAGCATTTGAGCAACGTCTTGATGGAGGTGAGAGAGACAACCATGCCGATATTTGTGGAACAATTTTCCAGTTGGGATAAACAGCAAGGGCAAACAGAAGTCCTGCTTAGCCGATTCAGGGCACAGCAAGGCAGCCAGTATGTTGAGGACCAAGCGAGGGAGGAGAGAATAAGAGCAGAGCATGCACTCCTCTTGAGGAATGAGGGGTAGCCCAGTGGGAAGGGTGTATGGTAAGCCTGTACTTTAGGTGAGGATGCTAGCCTTTACTATAGAGAACTGAGGGTCCATTGGAGGTTTTGAGCAGGGGCAAGAAATGTTGTCTGCTATGTTTTAAGAATAACTTTGCTTTCTCTGTTGAGAATAGATAGTGTGGAAATTAAGATTTTATTGCAATAATCTAGGTGAAAGAGACATAGGGTTTGGAACAGAGGGGGGTCTGGAGTGGACAGCAGAGTGGTAAGGAGTGGTCGAATTCTGGATTCATATATATGTTTGCCTAGGGATTTGTTTCTCTCGTCAGCCCAGACTAACGCAATGTGGAATCCCAAAGAGTGTTCCTACTGACTTGTGGCTAAAGCCACCTTTTACCGTCTTTCATGGAATGCATCTGGCAGATGCATACCTTGTTAGAAACTTAAGGTTTATTGTGCCAACCTGGCCAATAAACACAGGTGGGGATGATTGAAGGGCAGAGAGCTAAATGACTCAGTGAGCCTCAAATTTCTAGTTCTCTAATCTCGTGTTTTCTGATGGTCAAACCAAGGTGCAGCTGCCTTAGCCAGTTCCCTGCTTCAGCTGGAAAGCTTTATTTCCTGTGAGACATCCCTGAGGAGAAGTCACATGAAACTAGCCAGATACAGCCCTGGGTGCTGGAGCAGCTATGTGGAGAGTCCTGCCAGCACTGAGATGCTGACACATTCACTGATTCTGTTTTCCTCCTGCAGTGGGTGTCACTGTGTTTTGTGAGATGGGGAACTTTGTGGAGTACTGTCAGACATATGGGTTAAAGTTGGACTAGTGGGTTTGGGCAGCCCTGGGTTGGGATGTTTTCTTCACGTATACTTACCCTTTGTGTAAGAGTCTCTTATACATATGAGTTTCTGTGGATTTGTTTCCCTCGCTTACCCAGACTGACACCCCTTGCTTACTCTGTCACACACATTGACTGATGCAGGAACAATGATCTTCAAGGCACCGAGCAGCGCTAAAACACCTGCCCGCCACTACTCACAACTTCGATTCTGATCCGTTGAGCTGTACATGGAAGGGAGTTTTCAAAAGTTCCAAGAGAAATAGCATGGAAAGATCATGAAATGTGTCCCCAAACCTTTGGTTCTCCTTATATGTTTACCAAGAACTGTTGATTTCCTCCCCAAACTACATTTACTTTGTATTTTTGGTAACTAACTGGTTGAATCAGATATAATGCAAGCTAATGGACTGTGAATTAAAAGAGGGGGAAAAAAAAAGAATTGGAGGTTTTGGAAAGGGCTGATAGAGGTGAGACTTAACAATGGAATAAATTTATAAAATCCAGAATAATCATATCTTCAGATGACTTTGTAAATATTTAAGTCTTTCTTCCAGATAGAGAAATCAGAAGGTGAACTCATAGTCACACTGGAGTGGCTTCGGGGACAGAAGCAAAGGAAACCTGTCAGCAGACACGCTAGAAGAGCCTGACAGCAGTTCCACGAGATCGGCAAAACCTGTGGACAATAAAAACTCACAGGGTATTTGCAACCTTTGGGTTCTCAGGTCATCCAGCTCTTATTTTTGAATCAACAAGCTAGCCATTCAAATCACACTGGCTGTTTTCATTTTAGTTTTATTGCTAATTTGCATTGTCTAAAATTCTCTATACTGATAATAAGTGCTTTTTCTTGAACCATATTTTTTATTTCTCCATTTGGATGAAGGTGGGGCACAGGGCTCGTTTCTGTGTTTTCATTTCTAATATGTCGTGTGAAGGTTGAGATCACTTGACTTAAAAGCAATCCGTTTAACATTAGATGGTTGTTGATAACAACATGTACACAGAGAGCCTACAGTGAATCACTGAACACGATGTAGATAATGAAAAACCATAGCTACAGCATGAAATAAATCATTGGCTCTGCAGCATATACCAGAAGAGAGTAGCTATTTTCATTTGCTGCTGATGATAGACATTGAAGATGCAGTAGAAATGATATTTTGGTCTCCAGGAAAGCAGAGCAGATGGAAGCCAGAGCTGCCAGCTTAAGCCTGTCTGAACTTTGCCTCACCTTCAGCCTCTTGAAGTTCGGTTGGACAGCTAACGCATGCAGTTCAAATCCAGTAATGGCTATAGAGGAGACAGACAATGCTGTCTACTCCCATAAAGATTTACAGCCTCAGAAACCTCACCAGGGTTGCCATGAATCTGAATGGACACGGTGGCAGTGGGTGGGTTTTTCACCTGTTTTTAAAAGAGCACTGGTGATGCAGTGCGTTAAGCCTGTGGGGTGCTCCCTGGAGTCAGACACTCGGCAATGGAAAGATGAGGTTTCTACGCCTATGAAGACTGACGGTCTGGAACCCATCTACAGCTCTACTCTGCCGCACAGAGTTGAAAACCCAGAGGAACAGTTTATCCTGCACGCACCAGATTGCCTGGAGTCAGACTCGACAAACAATTGCACTATATGAGGCTAGCTGTTAGGAATGAAAAAGCGGTTCCCTTGGTCCACTAGGTGGTGCAGATGGTGAATGAACACAGTTGCTAACCCCAAGGATGTCAGTTCAAGTCTCCTCAAAGCACCTTGGATGAACAGCTTGACAGTGTACACTTCCAGAACCCAAGTGATGGGAAACCCAGTGAAGCATGTTCGATTGTAACCCACGTGGGGTTGCCACGAGTTAGACGCAACCCAATGACCATTGGTTGTGCATCATCATCTCAGAGAACCCTGGATTTGGGGGTGCTGGTCAAAGCAGAAGACAAGAAACTCCCTGCCATGGAGTCTATTCTGACTCACAGTAAGCCTATAATACAGTGTCAAACTGCCGACATGTCAACATGTTCAGGACCAGAGTGCCTCATTTTCTCCCAAGCAGAGCTAGTGCCTTTGAACTACTTACCTTATGGTTAGGCAGTATCACACATGTCACCTACAATGCCCCAATCCACAAAGAATTACATAAATAAGCCTACCCCTGCTTTTTTATGAAGTGCATACAATATGCAAAAAATAGCGCTCTTTGCTACATTCTGTTGTGGCCTCATCTACAGGAGTGCATGGTATATGTTTCCCTCGATAATCCAGGTTTTCATTAAGAGGAGAGACACATACTGCTGAAAGTGGAACATTGTCCATCAATGTTGCTCACTGGAGTTCGTTCATTTACCTGCTAGGTTTGTCCTCAGCAAAATTTGTTTACACGTGTCTACTCCCAGTGGGTGACTAGGGACAAGTTTTCTTGTAGTGAACACCTTAGGGTGTCTTCAAAAACTAGGTCCAATCAAAACAGCTCCCAAGATGATCTGCGCATTGTTCAATTCAAGGCAGAGGGGTCAGTTCGAAGATTATGGCCACTACTTGCACTATTTGGGAAGTGGGAGCAAGGGGTGGGGCGCTCCAAGTGGAGCAAGCTTGATGAAGTGTCTTGAAGGACAAGAAAAATCACTCGTGCTTGCTATGAAAACGTTAACACCCATATCGGTGAGAAAAGCCAGGAACGCTGTACTGAGTGATCCCTCCCACCCTGCCCCGCCATCATACTATGCCTGTTCATCCTTCAAGAGTAACCAGGACAGTCCTCTATCAATTTCATGGGAAAACCTTACTGCATTTACCCTAACAGCTTGGTTTTTGCCCTTCCGGACTTTGTTGCTAAATCTCGATATTTAAACAGCAAGATTTGAAGATGCCCAAACTATAGTTGTGACATGGTTTAGATTGAGTACTCAATTCTCCAGGGAAAGGTTTGAGAGGCGGACCCACCATCTCTAGAAGTACATTGAGTATATAGACCTACTTCTAGATGGATTAACAATAGCTCCACATTTTGATTTAATAATGGTTTCTCTGATTTTACAGAAATGCTTTTAGACTTGCCCTCACACATGTCGCCAAGTTGAACAGAGTCACAGTTCTAAATATTCCCCCATTAGGGGCTAAAACTACAGATGTTTCTTCCAAGCTGGGGAAGAACCCCCCCACACACACACACTCACCTATCCCATGATCCTCCTGTTATTTGAGTAACATTTCACCTTTGCGTTAGGTGTTTAGGTTACTAACTGTAAGTGTTTCGAGCAGAACTGGCAACACAGAATTCCAGGCATGAATTAATTCCTGCTTGAATATCATTCGTTTATTTATAATGTAGTTATTCCAACACAAAATGGGGGAAAGCCCCCTCAAAGGAGGGTGAGAGGGGGTGGGGGCTCTTTTCGGTCGGGTTTACTGTACATGGCGCTCAGACTCTATTCACATCGTGAGGTACAAGATTTTGGATGAGGCGGCTGAGAAACGTGTCCAGCTGCTTCCTTGACCTGTACGCCAGGAGTCCGCCCTTGTTGGCCCACCGATCCACGCCGGAGGCGCCTTCATTGGCCACGTGGTACAGCAGCTGTGGCGGGTCGAGGCCCTGCTCGGGGTTTCTCTCGAGGCACGCCTTCAGGTCGGCCATCCCCCCGCCCATAGACTTCAGGATGGCATGAGCCGCGCAAGAGTCCCACTTGAACGTGGTATCTTCTGAAAAGATGTACACGTCGACGAGGCCTTGCACAACGCAAAGGCTCTTGTAACCAGCTCCGGCTGCCCGAAAAATGCTGTCACCACACACACGCAGCAAGGCAGCTTTGATGGGTTCCTTTTCACTCGTGCTAATGACAGCTGAAAAGCCCTGGGGCTCAGCTTCCAAGCTGGGGCTCCCCATCAGTTGGCTTGGGACTTCGCTGCCGTTTCTGGTCGGAATGGGCTGAAGGGAATGGATGTTGTTCCCCATGTACGAAAGGCCCCAGTAGCACTGCCCTTTCCACCTGGAAGAGAACAAGTTTTGTTTGGAGGTCATCTTTTTCAGGATGCAGGTTGGCTTTAAACACACACACACACACACACACACACACACACACACACACACTTATAAGGGGGGGGGGTCTTTAAAAAGTAAATAGAATCAATAGTGGGACTCTATTTTCCATGAACTGTTTGAAGCCATTTCGTTTTTTTCATCACATATGTAATCAAGTACTCCCTCAATGTAAAAACTTTCTTCTATGAAACTGGCACTCCATGATGCTCACCTTTCCAACATGATCACTGAAGACAAGGTAGGCGCATAAGCAAACCTGGTGAAGAAAGCTGATAATCAGGTGCTTAGCTATCAAAAGATCTAGCATCTGGGATCTTGAAGGCTTGACGATAAACAAGCTGCCATCTAATTGAGTCCATCAACAAAGTCCACATGGAAGAATTATATAATTATATAATTCAACATAATACAATGGCTCTTAAGCCTTAAATCTTAAGCCAGCCTTAAATCTTAAGCCTGGAAGTAGAACTAGAGCAGCTAATTTGTTTCAAAGTTGTTAATGCAGCCACCTGTATTGTCAGAGGCTAGCACTGTTTTGTGGGTTTTGTAGGTTTTTTTTTTTTTTGACACTATCACATCAATCTAGGGCAAGCTTAAAATACTGTAAAATTTGGGTCCAACAGGAATCTTGCAGTGGCATTTGAAGTTTAATAGGGAAAAAGATGAACACATAACAATGTTTTTCAATCTGTCAACTTTTCAACATGCCTTTAACAAGTTTTGCTTCACTTGATAACTTTTTAAAATCATTCTATTGGGGGCTCATACAACTTTAATCACAATCCATACATATATCCACTGTGTCAAGCACATTTGTACATTTGTTGCCATCAACATTCTCAAAACATGTTCTTTCTACTTCAGCCCTTGGTATCAGCTCATTTTTTTTCTTTCCTCCCCCATGAGCCCTTGATAATTTATGAATTATATTTTCATGTCTTATACTGACTGATGTCTCCCCTCGCCCATTTTTCTGCTGTCACTCCCCTAGGGAGGGGGCTATATGTCAATCATTGTGATCAGTCTCCCTTTCTCCCCCACCTTCCCTCTCCCCTCCTAGTATTGCTCCTCTCATTATTAGTCCTCAGGGGTTTATCTGTCCTGAATTCCCTATATTTTCAGCTGCACTAGTGTACATTCTTTGGTCTAGCCAGATTTGTAAGGCAGAATTGGGGTCATGATAGTGGTGGAGGAAGAAGCACTAAAGAACTAGAGGAAAGTTGTATGTTTCTCATCAATGCTATAGCGCACCCTGACTGGCTCATCTCTTCCTTGTGACTCTTCTGTAAGGGGATGTACATTTGCCTACAAATGGGATTTGGGTCTCCACTCCACACTCAGTCTTTCACAATGTAGGTTTTTTGTTCTTTGATGCTGGACATCTGATCCTATCGACACTTCTTGATCAGGTTGGTGTGCTTCTTCCATGTGAGCTTTGTTGCTTCTCAGTTAGATGGTCACTTGTTATCTTCAAGCCTTCAAGACCCCAGATGCTAGATCTTTTGATAGCTAGGCACCTGATTATCAGCTTTCTTCACCACATTTGCTTATGCACCCGTTTTGTCTTCAGTGATCATGTTGGAAAGGTGAGCATCATGGAGAGCCAGTTTAATAGAACAAAGCATTCTTACATTGAAGGAGCACTTGATGAACGACCCGATGTTCATCTGCTATCTTAATACTAAACCTATATATGCACATAGATCCATTTCCCCATCATAAGGTAACTCATTTCTTAAAAGTTCCACATAAACCAAGAAAAGTAGATTTGTAGTACTGTTTAACAATTAACAACAGCATCTTTTATCAATTCTTAATTTGAGAACCCTGGTGGCATAGTGGGTTATGCATTTTGCTGCTGGGCACAAAGTCAGCAGTTCAAACATACCAGCTGCTCCCTCCGGAGGTGAGACTGTAAAGATGAATAGTCTCAGAAACCGAAAGGGACCATTAGACTCTCTTATCAGGGCTTTTATGAGTTTACTCAATAGCCAGTTTAGCCTGGGTTTAACTTAGTATGTGTCTTAGGTTAATGTACTCCATGAGGTAGCCGCATCTTAAAGAAGGTAAATAACCTGCCCAACACCCACCCAGTCCATCCATGGTAGACTCTGAATTCACACCCAGCCCTTCAGGGGCAGGGGCATCTCTGACACGATCTGGTTTGGAATCCTCTCCATTGATAGATCAATTAGTAAGTCTGCACCCGGCCTCAACTCTTTATAGTTTACTAACCTTTTAAATATCAATAAGCCTTCTAGGAGTCTCGTGGGTGTAGTGGTTGCACCTTGGGCTGTGGTCTGCAAGGTAAGCAGTTCGAACCCACCGACCCCCTGGAGGGAGGAAGATGGAGCTTTCTACTGTAAAAGCAACAAGCTGGGAAGCCCACAGGGCACTTCTTCCCTGTCCTACAGAGAGTGCTTGCTCTTGAAGGGTCAAGAATCAACTCTACAGAGAAAGGGGGGGGAGGGGGGAGGAGCGCAGCACACCAAATTTATAGGTGAAAGGAAAAAACCCAATTCTTAGTCCATTCAAGTCCTTAAAGTTCAGTAAAAATAGTGATGTTATATGTTTGTGTGTGTATATATGTGTATATATGTATATATATATGGCTCATGTGAATCAAAATCAAAACCACAAGAGGAAAACTGCTTGATTCCATCTGACTGCCAGGCACTGGAATCAACCCCAAAGCCCCAGCTGTAGCGCAGAGGCAACCTGCCTCACGGCTGTTCTTTGTTCAGGAGCCCAGGGGGAGGGTGAAAGGGAGGAGACGGGCCTTAGAACCAGAGATACCCCATGCTCAAATCCAATCAAACACTTGAAAAAAATTCACATTCTGTTCTCAACTTCATTTTAAAATCGTACCAAGGCTCGACCAACAGTACAATGATGACACTTTGTTCCAAGTGTAATGGAAGCGCTACCACCGCTCTATTAATATCTGGTTTGGAATGAATTCTAGAGAACAGAACAGGATTTCTCTCTATATCCTAAAGGAAAATAATTATGATTTCTCCCAGCCCATGTCTATTCCCAAAGTGTCTACTGACACATACTGGTGTCAACTGAGCTACTCCCACATCCCCAGTGGAGAACAAAGGCCATCGATGCAAACAGAGACTTTCAGAGGGAACAACCCATGCCTCTGAGTCATGTGAATAATGGGTCTGACAATGGAGTCAAGATCACAAGTAGAAATACCTTGGCAAAAACACTTGTCTTTTACCTGAGGGTGGTTGGGTCTTGTGACACAAAAGGTTGATTAATGACGCCCATCAGGGGGATGCCTGTCTGGATATCATAGACACCGATCAGGATGGTGACACACTGCAGTCCGCTCGGGAAAATGCCTTGGATGGGCTTGATGTCTGTAGAGCCTTTTATATACTGGTATGTGGAATCTAAAAAAACAAAACAAAGAAAAAGTAAAGTTGTTCAGATGCAGGAAAAGATTTAGATGACAAATACATCTAAAAACTGCCCCACATAATTTCTCAAAGGAGACGGGTACAGTAAAGCAGTGGGCTACGAGCAGAAAGGCTGGCACCTCTAACCCACCAGGTGCGCTGGCGGGAAGAGTGAGGACAGTGTGCTTCTAGAGTGACAGTCTTAGAGACCCCCAGGGGCAATTCTTCCCTGTCCTACAGATGTGTAAGGAGCTGGAATTCATTCAATGGCAGGGGGCTTTGGTTGGGGTTTATCATCTCGCTTAATTGGGTAGCCAAGAAAGTTTTATCTTTGGCTGTCAATTGTGTCAAACTGTTATATGTAGGGCACACTTTTAAGATGTGTGGTTTAAAAACAACAACAAAAACACACCCCTGAAGAGACCTGCCTATAGCTTCCACAACATCCTGCACACACACCCAAACCCCACCCAACCTGCTGTCAGGGAGTCAATTTCAATCGGCAGTCAGCCCTGTAGAATGAGGAACTGCCCATGCGGGCTTCAGAGACTGTCAGTCTTGACAAAAACCTATCTTATTCTTTCTTTCTTGGAGAAGCTGGTGAACTTGAACAGCCCACCTCAGGGTGAGGAGTCTGATCCCTAACCCATAGTGCTACCAGGGACCAAGCACAGAACAGGACACGTGGTAAGTATGCAAATATTCAGAACATGTTGGCAGCTTTGAGAATTTAATGACAGCAGGGTAAGTGGGAGGGGTCTTTAGCGCCATTATCAGAATTGGAGGGTGGTGGAAGGGACAGACTCCCCTCGGAAAGCCTTTGGGGGTAGAAGGGTTCATCTTGTTTAAGACTCTCAAGTTAAGAGGAATGAGAATCCTGGAGGTCCATGGGTCCTGCTAATGCTGTTCCCATGGAAGAGCAGCTGAGGAGCTAAGTTTACCCCTAAGACATATATGTGGCAACAACTGTGGATTGGGGGATTGGGAATACATAGGCTTAGGGGTCAAAATATTGGGGGGGGGGGGAGTGAGCTAGAATCAACAAAAGAACTAAGAGGAGGCCCTGTTCAACAGAAATCACAAGCTATTTATGCTAAATTAGTTGGGGAATAGGTCTTAATTTCCAGATGTAACCCCTATGGTAGAATTCTGACTAAACTTTCCATAAATTATGTGAATACAGTTAGAGGATAAAGAAGTATCACCCTATTATACCAGACCCAAATATTTTTAGATGCCATGTGTCCTAAAGTAGATGTACCTGCCATCACAGAACTCTTACCAGGGGGATTGGTCCCTGAAGACATTCAAGTTCGAACACCTGTATTGAAGTCTTCAAAGATTAGCATAACTTTATATGCCTGTGCATATATATACACATGTGTCTATATGTGTATACCCAAGGGCAGCTTCAAAAGTTTGTGGAAGAAGTTTGTTCATCCCATAGTGTTTTAAAGCCCCTCTGCCAGGGCAGGGAATTATTTAACGTGGCTCTTCTAGCCAAAGCCTCCGACTCCCACTCAGCACCTTCCCCAGGCAGGACCCGGGCAACAAGGTGGGGAAGACACCAGCAAGACCCATGCATGAGTCACTGTGAGTCATTGCTGTCCTGCTGGGTATGAGAGAGCCCACTGAGACCCAGGAGGCAGATCTCAGGACCAGCAAGAGCCAGGAGTGCAGCATGTCCTCTGAGGCCCGAGATCCCTGGCACAGTGAACCTCCTTGATCCAGGGGGCAGCTCTGACCTCTGTGGAGTGGCAGAGCAGCAAACCAAGAGGCTGCAGCATGAGAGCAGTGGGACTCCTGAGAGTCCGCAGAGCACGTAAAGCCAAGTGCTTTGGGGTTTGTGGTGCTGGGTGCATCTGGGCACTTAGTCAGGGGGTCAAGTTTATTGACCCACGGAGGTCTAGCTGAATGCCCTCGGGTTGAGGCTTATGATGGAGTGGTGTGTCCTTTGTGTGTTTATTAGCAGCCCTGAAGGAACTCTGAATGGGTCCTCAGGACCTCTGTGTCCTCAGGTTTCTCACAAGCATGGCAACCTATTCATTTCCGTCATAAACCCTACAGTCAGGGATATTCAGAGTTCTGTGCTGCTACAGCAATACTAGAATCCTAGATGAAAAAGCAGAGAATACTCTTTGAGACAGATTACCACCCCTCAAAAAGATAAAATATGTAACAACGTA
>PVJH01019606.1:28284-42496 GCA_004026705.1 Nesogale talazaci
GGGGGGGGGGGGGGGTGTGGAGGGAAGGGCAGGCATGAAAAATTGTATTTATTCAACCCGATAGTCGAGTTTGAATCTTTTCATACTTACCTATGGGATCCACCCATATTCCCAAAATGTCCTGCGGAATATCGATCTTCAGTGAATCCAGAACGGGGTCGATAAAGGAGACGTCCTGATGCACGACATTGGCTAATGCTTCAGAAGCCAGCTTGTTACCATTGAGAACTTTGCTGAGAAGCTCTGCTGTTTCCGCCTCTGTGGAACACAGCCTCACAATAATCTTTTCACCTGGAATAAAGACAAACTCAAAGCCATTACATTGCATTTCAATGGGGGGGGGGCGGAGAACAAGCAAAAGTGGCACACTTAACTTACACCCACCACCATCGAGGTGAGCCCCACGCAAAGCCACCCTTACAGACGGCTCCTGAGACTGTGAATCTGGAGGTGAGCAGACCACCTCATTGTCCTCCTGCTGCAGCGAAAGGTGGGCTTAAAGCACCGGCTCAAAGCCTGGCCCAGCATGCCATGAGGGCTCCCCTTGGAGTAGGCAGGGGAAAGACATTCCGAACAGGGGTTCTCCCCCTGGCAGACCACCAGAATGACCTGCTGAGACTTCCTGAAGTGACATGCCATGGCCATTCAAGCACATCCTTAATGTGAATAGCCAGGGGTGGGCCCAGGGAGCCCAGGGCTTTACCTTCCCAGAGAAATGCCTGCATGGCCACACGCTCACCCTTCTGGATCCACAGGAAAGGGGCTCCGACCATTGAGAATGTCTGAACCCTTTGCTACTTAAGTCCTGAAACTTGCAACATCCTCCAGTTGCTCTGCTCATGGCTGCCTTTCTTAAGGATACAGGTCACGTGCTGTATGCTGAAAATGCTTCTAACCTCGTCAGCCAGAGAGGGCCTTCCCTCTCAGGAAAGTCATGAAGCATCTTTTGTCCTAAGCTGCCATTTGATGTCAGTATCTGGGGTGGAAAGGCAAATTCTTGGAGGGGGGGTGGATGCAGGGGGGGGGTCACATTGGAACGACTCATTGAATGTCTGCTTTAACCAAACTCTTAATCTTTGAGGTGCTGGAGACCTGATTCCACCAAAGAAAGGAGGGGAAGAGCCTAGGGGGTGGGGGGAGAGGCAAGTGAGTAGCAACAAAAAGTGACAACAGAGGTAAACAAATTATTTCTGGTGCTCTCACTGTTCCAAGGACAAACAGCACCCACAGTGCCTGGCATCGTGGAGGAATTCAGTATCTCACGCTCCTTATGTATCTGAGTCATAATTGTTTCATCCAGTGCTTCTCAAGCTTTAATGAGCATACGGGTCACCTGAAGACCTTATTAAAATACATCGGGCTTTCAGGGAAATACATCTGCATGAGCAGAGGTCTTTTTCTTTGTTTTTTTTTCTTTTTGGGGGGGGCATCACTGCCCTTTGGTGGTGAGAGTAGGAGGCTCAGCCTTTGCTCCTGTGGAGCTGCTGCTGGAATTGAACCTCCATCCCAGTGGGCCGCAGTCCTGCGTAACTGCGATGCCACCAGGGCTCAGGCCTAGCAGAGGTCTTTCTCCTGCTGAGCAGCTGCTGGGTTTGAAATGGTGACCTTGCTGATCAGCAGTCCAACGCTGCCCGAAAGACCACGGTGGGGGGCGGGGGGGGGGGAGGGGGGCTCCTTAAATAGTCAAAGTTGGGAAAGAATGAGGCGAATGGCCATCGAGCATCTATTTGGGAGATCAGTAAGTCACAGTCACTCAAAGCAGCAAATCACATGATCATTTCTTTGCTTAAAGCTCTCCAGTAGATCCCCATCGTTCTTAGAGGATTACCGAAGCTCTTTCTCAGTTATCAATGCCAATTTTTTAATCGAAAGAACGTTACTAAGCAGCTGTAGCCTTGTCTACCACCCCCCAGGCCTCTCTATTCCTCCAAGCTGCTAAGTCCATTCCCTCCTTAGAGAAGGGGCCAATTTCTACTCTTCAGATAAAAAGTACATAAAAGGCATGTCTTAGCATGCAAGATAAACGAGGGCTTAAACTTGTGTATGAAGTAGCCAAATGTAGAGTTTTACACAGGATTTCTTTATAGATCAGAGGAATTTATTTATTTACTTTTGGCTTTTAAACTTTAAGAAGTCTAAATGGGATTTTTCTCTTCTGACTGGTAGAACTCATCACAAGTTAACACAGCCAATGAAGGATACTTAGCATTTTTTCAGAGTTAAGCCAGAACCCGTCTTCTGCAGAGCAGCTGGTGGTTTGAAACTGCTAGCCTTACAGTTAGCAGCCCAACTCATAAGCACTATGCCACCAGGGCTCTTGCAGATAGGGATTTTAAGGTCTTCATTTTATCTATACCCCAGGGGGGTGGAGCCCCCCTCCTAGCCTAGTGGTGACTTGCTGTGCTGCAATCCACAGGGGAGCAGAGATGCTAAGATGAACCTAAAGATGCTAGAAGGAATCTTAGCTCAAACTTCCTTTGCAAACGTTTTTGAAGCCCAGAGAAGTAGCACATGTCTTGCTCAAGATCACAGGACATCACTGAGCCAGGGCCTGTCTACTCCACTGTCAGCCAAGGTTCATGGATTCCCTGGAGGGTCCACAAGTGGTTTTAACCCTGGACCGGAAACAGCAGCATTGTAGTGATGTGCATTTTTCTGGGAGCATCTTCCCCTAAGGCCAAAGACAATTTCAACTGAGACAGATCTAGATCTGTCTTAAATACTCTTACAAGTAAATCTTCTGAATTATTTGAAGATATCACATCTGTTACTTAAGTGCCACAATATCCTGGGGTAGATTCTTTGAAGTTTAACATTCAAATATGTTGTTTACATTGGAGGCTACCAAACATCCCTTATGTCATGATATATATTGGAGGTTAAAATATCATAATTAAGTTATAAACACATATTAAGAGTCTTATACTTACCTAAATCATTAGTAAACTCATTGGATTCTTCTCCAGAAATTTTTTCCCCTAAGCCTGGAAACTGAGCGATTCAGAGCATGAACAAAAGTATATATATTGTTTTGAACACATTCTCATTTCAAAACTAAATAGTACAATTAGATATGCAAATCAGAAACATATAAGTTCCCAATCAAGGTACACAAAAGCTACCCAATTGAACCACTGAATTATGTGAAATGTGAATTATATGCCATTAGTTTTAAAGTTTAAAAGAAAAGCAGCCTAATTCACTGCTTAGTCTTCCGAGTTTCCTTAATCTTGCACCTGTGCCTCTATGCCCACACTCCCATCAAGTCAATTCTGACCCCTGGTGATGCCACACAGAGCAGACTGAAAGTGTTCCACGGGGTTTCCCGAGCTACCAGTCTCTATAGAAACAGCCGAGTCTTTCTCCTGCAAGGCAGATGCAAGCTCGAACTGCTGCCTTCCTGGCTCACAGCCCAATGCTCACAAAGTTCAGATCATGGTGTGGCTTCTAGCTTCCTCTCCATTTGGGTTAGACACAAATGGATTTCAACTTATAGCAACCCTATATGTACTTACTTAAAAATGTCATCCTTCTAAAAGGAGCAAGAGCATTTGCAATTTAGGTAGTTTAACTGTTAGTTTCGATCTCCCCAGAAGAATATGTGCCAACTTGGCAGGGCCATGAAGTTCAGTGGGTTGGCAGTTATGTGACTATGTGATTTGGCACGGAAGTGTTATAAGCCAATCCGTTGTAAAATGCTTAAGGCCCAGAGGCAGTGTGAAGGGAGTTTCCCTGGGGTGTGGTCTATACCACTCTTATCTTATAAGAGATAAAAAGGGAGAAAAAAGGAGCAGAGACCAAGGGTCCTGCTGCCACCAAGAAAGAAAATCTGAGAATAAAGTGCACCTTTGGGACCCAGGTGCCGGTGTTGGAAACCTCCCAGATCCAGAGAAAACTGATGTCAAGCAAGGGACATGGAGCTCTTCAGGGAATGCCAAGCCTACAGACGTTCAAAGAGACAAAAATCTTCCTAAACTGTGGGCAACAGAAAGAACGCCTTTCCCCGTGAGCTGGCCCCCGACACTTGAACTTCTAGTATCCTAAACAGAGAGATGAGCTTTGTCAGAGCCATCCACTTGAGGCATGTACTATCATAACTCTAGATCATCAGGACAACCAAGGCCCCAAAGTCGGACTTTTTATGAAAAGGAGAAAGAGATTGAAGGACATTAGATTGTTATTATCTCCAGGTGTGTGTTAGTCACTTGTTAGAAGGTCATTAACCTTCAGGCTAGGAGACCATGATACAGCTGGGGAGAAAGAGTATAGACCAAGTAGTTAATGGAGCTATAAAGAATCAGGAATTTTTCATATGCGTCCCGCTTCTGATCTCTATTATTCAGAATAACCCCACAGAAGCACCCCCTCCCCCCAGGTTGTTCCCTGGGCTGTAATCTTTACACAAGCTACGTACTACAGCTTCCTCCTGTAGAGGAGATGCTGGGTTTGAACTGCCAACTTTTCAGTCCATAGCTGAGAACTTAGTACCTGAGTCACCAAGACTCCTTAGTCTTCTCATTAGTACAGAATTCCCACCCCACCCCCCAAATAGGTGAATTACATGCCCGATGTTTTCTGGGAACAAAAGGAAATGCTTCAGCTGTCTGAACTCAGTCACTCTTGGATGACCTGCAGATTGAAGCGCACCTACAACCACCTGTCTGGCTTCTCTTTCTTCTTTTGCAAGATCGTACTGACAAGGGCTGGAAACCGGCCAATTCACTGAAGTTTGGAAGTTCATTCTCCCCAGACTCCTTAAAAACTTTCTAGTCATGAAACACTGCTCTTACATAGCCAAAAAAATATTTTAAAAGTAACTATCTGATTTACATATGGCACCTACATGAACAATTGCCTGAACTTGTTATACTTGAAAGGAAGTATTTAGCTCATAACTTTTTAAAATTGACATGTTCTTTAGTCAATTGTTCAACCATCTCTTGTGCCCAGTTATCTCAATCAGTCACAAAAACCAATTTGCTGCATTTCATTGACTGCAGTCAGACTTCTGCAGGGTGTGAAAAAATGTGGAGTTTACAGAGAAGATCTCAAAAGGGTCATCTATCGCCTGCCTCAAGAACCCATTTAACAGTCCTAAAATGACACCTCCTTCCTCAATATTTGGGGGATTTCTTAGAAATTATTGCGACATTTTGTCATGCTTTAAGGGCATATCCACCCCAAACCTCCAGTATGGAATTAGATGGTAAACGGCAATATAGCATTGCAAAGACAGAAACAAGAGTCTGTGTGCCTCTCTTGAAAGTTGGCCCTGCCCTTTACGTACCATGTAACTTTGGGCTGTGAGAGAACCTTCCTGAACCTCACTTTTCTCAACCACTACATCCAGATACCAATCCGTACCCCATTGTTAGGAATCAAACCGTATCTATAAAGCCCTTATAACTGTACTGGACATTGAATAAACATTTACAAATGTCTTCTAGTGCTATCATAGTTTCCTTTACCCGGTCAGTTCAAGATACCTGGAATGCCAACCACTATTTTAGTCATAAACAATGTTTTTTCTACCAAAATAAATGGAGGGTGGGCTGAGCCCTGGTGGCCTAGTGATTGTGTGTGGGACTGCAGCCCACAGGGTTGACAGTTCAAATCCAGCAGCAGCTCTCCAGGAGCAAGGCCGGGCCTTCTACTCCCACCAGGGCAGTGATGCCACAATAAATAAATAAATAGAGACTGAAAAAAGTCTCTAGGACCCTACCAGCCTGTAATCAAGGTAACCATTAGATAAATGACTCCCTCAAAATGTGAAACTTAATATACCAAGCAAAGCAGACAAATCACAAAGCAGTATGCTTGTTTCTTCTGAAACGTATCCTATGTGTGTCACACACACACACACACACTGACGTCAAAACATTCTAACACTTTATATATACAGTTGTGGTTTTCTTTAGTGGCCGGGTTACGTGGTTTTCTCCCTTTGGCTTACTTTAGCAAGAACATGTACTATTTTGACAAATGCATGAACAAATAAAAGGCATGTACTAAAATGTTTATCTATGTTAGAATCCTGAATGCATTTCCTTCCTTGTCTGTAATTCTTCTTCTGCGTGATTTTATTAACAGCATAATCGAACGAGGTGGGGAAGGCTGACCCATTTATTTTAACCCAAGCGCTAGAACCCACTGGGAGGGGACAGAAGCATGCTATTCTACTGCAGCGAGGGAGAGAAAAAACACCGGGGCAGATATTTGACAATTGCCTTGGCTGTGACCTTTCTTACCTTGGTCTCCATATTCTGTTTTATCACTTCCTGTACCAGGACATCAGCCAAGGTCTTGAAATCCACGGCAAACTTCTTGTTCTTTTCTCCCTCTTTCTTTTCTTCTATCAGCAGCTGGAAGAGCGCTTCCTGCTGCCGGCAGGCTCGGGCGATGTGCGCCGCCTTCTCCGAGACGCCCAGCAGCTCCTGCAGCAGCGCTGACATCGCGGGGCTGCAAGGCCGAGGCTGCTGGCGGCGCTCTCCGCTGAAAGCCCAATGTGAAAGAGAAAGCAGTTCAGAGGGGGGTCACCCCAGGGTGCCAGATCCCCCGCCTGTCAACCTGCTGAGCCGGGCGGAAGCGGGCTCCGTGGTCACATGTGGAAGCGGCACTGAGCACTGTAAATAGAACTGTACATGCGAAGCTTCAGAATTTTTTTTGTTCAGTCTCAAAAGGGCAATTTACGCAAGAATGGAATTTGTTGTCGGAGACGACAAATTTGAAGGACAGTGTTGTAACTCCCTAACGGACACCCGACCCAAGGCAAGGCGGAAAGGCACGTTCTGATGAGGTTCAGAAGTGACAACCCGGTTAACTCAGTGGCTCAATAGGAGAGGTGCTCTTTCTGTCACCCTACCTACAGGCTGGAGGGGAGGAAGCAAGGAAGAGGGTTCTATCAGTTCCGGGGCAACTTTCTAGAAACACCGAGCCCCACACACATGGCAGCATCTGTTTCCTGCAGGAGACTCAGTCACTCTCCAGTCAAGGGTCTCTCAGCCCCGATTACCACCCCACCCCCCCACCCCCCCACCCCGGGGACAAAGGCTTCTGCTGTGTTGGCTTCCACCACATCCCAAAGTTGAAATATTAAAAATTGAAAAATACAACTTGTTGGGACTGGAAAAGTTCTGGTGCCTAAAAGTGCTATGTTACATACCATAGTCTACCTTGCAAATGGGAGGGAGAGGGGAGAGGGAGTTCAGTAGTAGCAACCAATATTTGGGGGAACATAAGGGTGGGGGGACAATTGCTATCCCCTGAAAGTTACTGTGAGGACTTAAACCCACCTGCTTCACTGCCCAGTCAGCTGAACCAGGCCGAGGTTACGTCACACCAGTTGGGCTGACACAAGACTCAACTGCAGGGCTTGACTTGGCCTTTCGCAGAAGCCTCTGCCTGTACTTAGTTTCCTTCATTTGAAAATGTTCCCTTATGGATTCTAAAAGGAGGCTTGGAGGCACAGTGGGCTATGTGTTGACCTGATAACCACAAAGTTACCACTCTGAGGGAAGAGACTTTCCAATGCAAGAGAGAGGAGTTCGGTCTCAGAAACCCACAGAAGCAATCCCATCCTGTTTTCTCAGGTCAGAACTAGACACTTGTATGGACTCGGAGTTCAGAACCTTATGAAAAGGCCAGCACAGTTGAGTCAATCACGTAAAGCTTCACTGAATTCACGGACACCAAAGCTATCAGGTTAGTCAGAGTTGTCATTATTAAAGGGTATGAAGCTCTCTCATGAAGATTATGGATCTACCAGGAAAGTGAGTGCCCGACATTCAAGAGCATCAAGGAAAGCCAATAAAAACAATGAGACTTCTCTCTCGTCATGAACTAGCAATACAGTTTTTTAAGTCCACCTGCATTCGTGGAGAAGGTGTGTGGTAAATGGGCGCTCTGCCAGCAGGCCCAAATCAAGTACGTTTCCAGCATGCAAGCTAATGAGAGCTTATCAACTTAAGTCTTAGTTTGTATTAGAGTCAAGTACAAATATTCCCAAGAAGAGATAATTAATGTTACCTATAGTAGCAAAAAAATTGAAAGCAATTTTCTTAAAAGTAACATTAAACATTCCTAAAAATGAGATAGAATGCTAGTCATTACAAAGCCTCTTTAAGAATTGTTAATATGGAAATACCAAAAGTTAACACATTGCTATCTAATTCTAACTCATAGCACCCCTATAAAACAGGACTGCCCCCATAGGCTTTCGAAGGCTATAAGTCTTTGCTGAAGCAGACCACTGTATCTCTGTCCCCCAGAGTGGACAGTCGATGCAAATGTCCAATCTCTGGGTTTACAGTCAAGCTCTCTAACCACGAAGCCCCCACTGCTTCCTTTATAGAAGTAGATTAGCGCTATAACGGGAAGTGGGAAAATGACTGATGTTTGAATGCACAGTATCACACACACGTATGTGTGCACGTACAGTGCATGTCCTATCCCCTTAGCCTCACTGTGTTGTAATTTCTTTCACCCAATGATAGTAGGTATTACTGAATATAGAACTGTGGATGAGTTCTCTTTTCTTTAAATTTGAACATGTTGTATCATAACAATATAATACGTATAACAAATGATACTTTTAAAAGTCAGGGCTCTAAGCTGGTTCATTCCAGTTCAAGCCCCTGTAAGTCTGCCTTCTCTCCCAGATGGGATGAATCAGTATGCGCTTAACCAGGTCCCCAGGTGATGTTCATGGCGCTCCAGCTGAATATGTAAGAAAAGAGAAGCAGTTGGGGGACCTTGTTACAATGTAGGTAGGCTCTGATTAAGTGTATCTGGGTGAGGTAAAAATGGCTCAGTGGCGGCTCCAATTTCCTCCCGTTTCACAAGTGGTGTGGAGAAAATCTGTACCAACAGTCTATCACTTATTTCTATGAGACAGAGGTCAGACATGCCTCTACCCTCAAACCTGACCGATTCTGACGATAACCTGCCCTCTGAGGCATCCTCTACTTCTCTACTGTTGGCCACATGGAACTCAGACAATACAGTGATTCTAAGGGGTGCACTAGCAATTTAATTTAGGAGACAGTAATGCAATCAGAACAGCTTTCTCAATACTGCCCACAGGCAGTATTTCTCTCTTGGGCCCTTAATCTCTCTGCCCGTGGCCTTCTGCTTTGCTCAGGCGAGTATTGCAAAGTTCCTTTTGCTCTGCCAATACTGGACCAGAGGCACCCCACTCTACCAGGAAGTCTCCGACCAAGACACTCTCAGTTGTAACTCTAGGTCAGAAAAAGCAGCTCCATCAAGTATCCACAGACATTCCACTCTACCAGAAAGCTGCCTGCTCCAAAGCAGTCTCAACCCATGAGTCTGGAAAACTACTGTCTCCTGCTCTTCTCCTGGTTCTACTACTTCCACTTCTTTAACCACTGCTTCTTACCTGCTCTCTGGTGTGACCACTCTGTCCCTCCAGTCAGTGAGTTCCCAACAGAAGAATCCTGGGTCCAAAGAACACACCCCACTTCCCCTTTATCCTGGTGGGGCTAAGATCACCATTTCTTCCAGTGGGAAGGCTGATTTTAAAAGTACCCAGGTGGCAGCACTGACCAATCCCTATGTGAGGTGTCCGTATACCTTATTTGCATGGCCCCACCTCCATAAGAATACCACACATCTTGTTTACATTAGTAAAGCTAATCAACCCCCTCATTTGGCCACCAGCTCCTCACATTTGCACAGTTCTACCCAATCATTTGGTGAGAGTTCTTTAATTATTTAATCTGCCGCATCACCAGGAGAAATGCGGATCTTCAACTTTGGAAGCCCGGTGACAAATATCTGGGTGCTAATACCAGGAGCGTACAAGCCTTGAGGACGATCTCCCTGCTCAGAGCAGCCAATGCACAGAAAGGGCCAGCCCCACGATGACACATGACATCCCTCACTGACCCATTTACAGGAGACAACACTGGAGACACAATGTGGGAACTGCACCCAATCTGACTCCACCACACTGAGGCAAAGCACTAAGGGTGTGCGATGAAACAGCAAGGGGGCAGAGCAAAGAAGTCCAGAGGGAGAACCAAAATAGATTTTGGGGCCAGGGTGTGGCACCCCACCAGACTCTGGAAAACACTCCTACAGGTCAACAAACAAACCCTGGACTATTTAGAGGCTTTTCTCTCTTTTTTTTGTCCTTTGTTTCGTCGTTGTTGTTGATTTGTTTTCTTTTGTTGCTTTGTTTTGCTCTGTCTTGTTTTTGTGCATATTATTATCTCTGCATTTCTATCTAGATAAAATAGATGGGATAACCTGAAACCCAAAAGAAGGTTGAACATGATAATGGAAAAAGAGGAAAGTAAAAGGAAATTGAGGAAAGAACTAGGAAGCAAAGGGCATTTATAGAGGCCTAAATACAGGCATGCATATATGTAAATATATTCATATATAATGATAGGGAAATAGATCCATATACATATATTTATATGTTAAGTATCAAAGTAGCAGATAGACATTGAGCTTCTACTCAAGTTACTCCCTCAGAACAAGACCGCTTTGTTCAATAACCTGGCATTACATGATGCTCACCTTTCCAACAAGATCACTGAAGACAAAGCATGTGCATGAGCAAATGTGGTGTCCAGCTATCAAAATAGATAGTGTCTGGGTCTTGAAGACTTGAAGATAAACAAGCAGCCATCTACACATCAGCCTGGGTGATCACGAAGTGTACAAAGGATCAGGTATCACACATCAAAGACCCAGAACAAAAAAAATCACATCATTGTGAATGAGTGGGAGTATTGAGTGGGGACCCAAAGCCCATCTGTAGGCAACTGGACATCCACTTATAGAAGGGTCACAAAGAAGAGATGAGCTGGGCTGAGTCTTGGTGGCATAAGTGGTTGAGTGCAGGACTGCGGCCCAAGAGCTTGGCGGTTCAAATCCAGCGGCAGCTCTCAGGAGCAGCACTGGGTAGTGCCCACGACCACCAGAGGCAGTGATGCCCCCCGCCCCCCAAAAAAGAAATGAGCCAATCAGGGTGCAGTAAAGCACTAATGAAACATACAACTTTCCTCTAATTCTTTAATGTTTCCACCCCCGCCCCCCAACTATCATGCCCCTAATTCTTCCTTACAGATCTGACTAGACAAAAGCATGTACACAGATACACATAAAAGCTGGAAACACAGGGAATCCAGGACCAATAAACCCCTTAGGACCAATATTGAGAGTATCCCTACCAGGAGGGTATAGGAGAGAAAGGGGGAACCAATCACAATGATCTATTATAAACTTCTCCCAGAGGGATGAATAACAGAAAAGTGGGTGAAGAGAGACATCGGTCAGGGTAAGACATGAAAAAATAACAATAATTTATAAATTATCAAGGGTTCACAAGGAAGGATGGTAAGAGAGGGAGGGAGAAAATGAGAAGCTGATACAAAGGACTCAAGTAGAAAGAAAATGCTTTCAAAATGATGATGGCAACAAATGTACAAATGTGCTTGACACAATGGATAGATGGATGGATTGTGATAAGAGTTACACGAGCCCCCAATGATTAAAAATAAAAAGGCAACTGTCCAAAGTTATGCGTATCTCCCCAAGTGGGACCTGAGAATTGCTGTATCACAATGAGCCAAGGTATCTATCATAAAGACAGATTCCTGGGCTTCATCCACCTTGAGTGCAGCAAAATCTCGGGGAGGGGCCCAGGAATCTGTATGTTAACCAGCTTATACAGCCTCACGTATAATAGCTACTGCGTCCAACCAGGCTTAATTTTTCTTATCACATGCAATTTCAGGGATGCTGCTCCCTGATGGCAGGTTTCTTGGTGGGCCGTGTAGATGCAGTGATTGATTCTGTTATCAATTATCCATATGCAGGGAGAGGCCAAAGTGAATATTTATATTGTAGCTATCTATTATGTGCCAGACGTCTTTCTAGGTGCTTTACATAGTCAGTTTTCACAAAGCACTACATTATCTTCATTTTGCAGATGAAGAAACAGGCACAAGGAAGGGAAGGGGTATGCCCCAAATCACATGGCTAGGAAGTGAGTGGGCGGGCTGAGGTTCAAGGCAGGGCTTTGAGGCTTGGAACTGACTCATTCCAGTTTAAGCCCCTGCTGAGAATTCGCTTCTCCACCCTAGCTATAACCGGATCAGAATCTACATGTTGCTATAAATCACTTCCAGGTGGTTCTTCAAGATCCCCAGGTTATAATTACAGAAGTTATTGACTTATTGAATGTAAAACTGATGATCTGCTCTGTAAACCTTCACTCAATTCACAATGAAAAGTTGGTTTGCCACAAAAGGATTCTGTTGAATGTAGACTCTGAGTCAGTCAATCTGGGGTGGAAAGGTCATTTCCACTAGGGGGTTAAGCAGGAAGGCGCTAACCAACAGGGATGAGCTGGTTTGAAGCCCGGCTGTAAGTAGTAAATAAACACACAGCTAGCCAACAGCTGTCATTACTATATAATCACCATTTAATTAGCACGTTCTCTTTCATTCTCAGAAAACCCCCCAAGTCCCTCTACGCCACTCCCACCCCATCACCCCTCCTTCTTTTACATTAAAATACCCTGCAGGGTGTGGGGGTGGGAAAAGGTCTTCAATCCTGTTCCCAGTGACATCTTTGTTGGCCAGTGGTCCTCTGTGCTTGGACTCAGCTTTTTTTTGTTTTTGGGGCATCACTGCCCTCTAGTGGTGGGAGTAGGAAGCCCAGCCTTGCTGCTGGATTTGAACCTCCAACCCAGTGGGCCGCAGTCCTGTGCACAACCACTATGCCACCGGGGCTCAGCCCTGGACTCAGCTTTTGTCCAATAGAAACTGGCATCCCTTTCTGGAAAGAGTAGTTGTTCGTTGTTGCCCTATAATGTGCAGAGCACGACTGCCCCATGGGATGAAGTTTCATGGCTGTGAGGTGTGCCAGGGTGTGTGTGTGGTCTGGCTGAAAATTCAACGAGCACTTTGGTTTTCCACAGACAATTTACACACATTCTGCTTTTTTCACATTAGTTGCAATCTCAATTTAAAAGCACTCTTTCCCCTTTGGCCTGGAGTTGCCTGTTTCCATTCATCCTTCTTCCCTACCACTTCCTGCCTGCTGCGTTCATTTATTTGGGGACAAATGCTGCCCTTTCCGTCCAGGAAAGTTGATTGTTCTGAGGAGTTCCTTCCTTTTCCAGGGTTATTCTCTGCAGAGGCCTGTCTCTGGCTGGGCTGCCAGGAGATCTGGGGGTAAAGCTGTGATCTCTTGTTAGGAGATCACAGGCCTGTCTTCAGAAGCAACTGGTTGATCTCCCTAACATGAACAAGATCTTTAATCTTCTGTTTTCAGGTCAAACAGTAAAAAACAATGTTCTTTTTAAAAATTATTTATTTTTTTAAATTAATTTCTTGCTTTTTTTGTTTTGTTAGTTTGTGGGGTTTTTTTTTGGTGTCACTGTCCTCTGGTGGGAGTGGGAGGTCTAGCCTTGCTCCCGGAGAGCTGCTGCTGGATTTGAACCACCAAGCCAATGGGCCGCAGTCCCACACTCAACCACTACGCCACAGGGGCTCAGCCCCAAAACAAAGTTCTTTACCTCCATTTATGTAATTGATAATTCTAATTCTGTGAGGCAATCTTTCAAGTAAGAACTGCTCCCTGTAAGTCAAGCCATTAAGGTTAGAGTGAGCATGGAAATAGCCTAAGGCATGCATGCATCTCCATAAATTAGCCTCGGGATGTGTCAGCATGCCAGGCAGAATTAAAAGTCTCTTTAGCTTTTGTGGGATTTCATGCCCACTTGGAGAAATATTTCAAACATTTTTCAATGGAAAATCTTTCAGGAGGAAAAAAAAGACTTTTCCTGAAACTCAGACCTCTCAAAGACAAAAACTCAACTTTCCGATAATTCTGTCTTCTCAAAAAAAAAAGCAGGGGGGTTGAAAATCATTATCAGAGTGGGTGAGTGCGGAACTGCAGCCCACAGGCTTGGTGGTTCAAATCCAGCGGCGGCTGGGTAGCGCCCAGGACCACCAGAGGCAGTGATGCCCACAAAAAAAAAAAATCATCATCAGAATAATTTTTACACAGCTGAAATATTGTAAGCAATAAAGCTGGAAGGACACACATTTTGGACACGGGTAGACTTGGGTACCAACTCTTACTGTGTCACTAAATAGTTCTAATTTATGGACTTGAACTGGCCTGGGCTGAGATCAGGTAATTTACTTATTCTCTCTGAGTTTCTCTATCT
>PVJH01019607.1:0-42411 GCA_004026705.1 Nesogale talazaci
TGCATTTAAAAGTTAGGGTCTGAGTTGCAACAGAACTAGAACTCCTATGACATGAGGGGGGGGGCGCGGGGGGAGGGAGAAGGGGAGGGAGGTGGGCAACAAGGAAATAAGTGTGTAAGGTAATTTCAGGTAGACGTGTAGTAAAGTAAAGAAAGATAAGGGGATGACAGTGAGGGGGCCACTGGTTTTAGATCAGGGAGGCCATTCTAAGTGGTGATCATTGACACGCATGATGGGAGAGGAAGAACCATGCAGGAGGCATGACAGTTACAACAGTAAACACATGGGCAGACCTTCCTATATCTAAGACACAGTTGTAATTGCAAACTTGAATTTTGACAACAGTCCTATGGTGTAAGGACCAAGTATCTCCATTTTGACAGGCGAGGCAACGAACACACACAAACAGGCTTAAGCACTTGAAGGAGACCGTCTTTGAATTCAGGTCACCTGACTTCTGAGTCCACCCTTCAACGGAATGTGCTTCTCCTCCCCACAACAGCGTGAGGGGCAGTGCATGGAGATGGGGGTTCAGGTTCTCTTCTAGGAACGATGTACAGAGACACTGGAAAACCTGGATCCAGAAACATCTCCTCTCGCCTGTTCGAATAACCAATCACTTTACGATCTAACTTAAGGCAGCATTTACCCAAGGAGAAAGCATAGAGAGTTAGGAGAGAAGAAGGCATAGAAACAAGAAACACCAGGGGCAAGTGGGATGAATGGTGGTAGGTTGAAGGGATTATAATGGGTGAATTGAAACCAAATGTAGGTGAAAGGTCGAAGGGAAAACTGATGATTTGCCTCTGTCAAACCCAAACGCAACTCAGCTGCCATTGAGTGGATCCAGACTCATAGCGCCCCTACAGGACAAGGTAGAACTGCCACTGGGGCGGTTTCCAGATTGTAACTCTTCCCAGGGGTACACGCTTCATCTAATTCACAATAAAAAAGCTGAGAGAAAGGAAGGAAGAGAGAAAGAAAGAAAGACAGAAAGAAAAGAGAAGAAAGAGACTTTTAAAGGAACAGAATCAGCTGTAGGTCTTAGTGTATGGAAAATTAGCTGTGATGTTATGAGGAGGGAGAGGGTGTTGTGAAAATGGGGCGATTGTGGCCTACTGTGGAGGTGATGGTGGCTGGGATGGGAGGCTGTGGAGGGGATACTGTGTGATGGGGTTTCTGAGAGACTGTGACAGCAGGGCGGACAGGGCTCGTTGAAATGAGAAAAAGGAGGAGGGATGCCTTCTTGACCTTTGAGACAGAAGGGCCTGGAGGGTAGCAGTGTTCCCTCCTGAGATGAGATGACACAGAGAACCAGGTTTGGGCCGACCGCCGTGAGTCCTGTTTTGAACATGCGACGTTTTAGATGACTGCCTGACACATTGACAATATTAGTCCCAACGAGTAACCATCAACTCTGTCTCTGAGTGACCCCGCGTGGTGCAGGGTCCACTGGGGATCAGGAGGATTTTCATGCCGAATGACCTTTCAGGAGCAGATCACGAGGCTTCTCTGGCAAAGTGCCGCAGAGTGGGTTTGAGCCGCCAACCTTCAAACACCTGCTTAACCATTGATGCCACCCAGTGATTCTGGTAGTAAACCCAACAGAGTCCATTGGTGCCAGGCAAGACTCATTTGTAACGATGGATGTGGAAACTCAACGGTTATTATCCCCACTGAACAGATGAGAAAACTAGGTGCAGAGAGGTTAAAGGTGACTCTGTGCACGATGGAACCCGGACTCCCGTCTAATCTGGCTCCCTCGTCACTGCTTCTTTCCCTGCTTCCAAGTTGACATCTTGAGTTGGATATGTGAGTATGGAGCTCAGGGGGGTCAAAACCAAACCCAGCTTCTTGCCGTGGAGTTGATTGCTGACTCCTGGTTGCTGATTTTTACTTCAGAAGCAAAAGCCTGCTTTGGTTCTTCATTTAAGCCTTGGTTAGAAGTGGGAGAAAAGGCACAGGCAAGAAGACGGTGCCAGCTGGCCTCCAGGACTTGGTTCCATGCATGGAGCTTCCCCAAGGGCATGGCTAGGCATGCTCTCTCCCTGGTGCCTAATCAGGTGCTTGCCACACGGTACACGTGGGGATGACTTTATCCGCCAGGCATTCGCTTTGATTTTAGGAGTTCATAGATGAATAAAACATCGGTTCCCCCCTGGCAGGGCTGAGGACAAACCTGTGGGACTAGAACACAAGTGGGGGAACTGCATAAATGCATGTGCATTAGTTCCCTCTCATCGCTGCCCCATGGCCCCCCTCCCCAGCCCATGACTTGAGAGATGGGACGGGAAGGGGCCAAAGGGGAAAAAGATGGCTAAACAATTGAAGGATGGAACCTGAGGCTCTCCAAGTGTTGTTTTCTGCAAAAGAGTGGCTCAAAACCTTGGATAGTTTAGGACATTTGCCTTAGTTTTACTTGGCCGTGACATAATATTTTACCCAACGAAATAAATTCTTGTACTTGAATATCATTGTGGAGTGATGAGTTTTTCCAGTTCTATTACCTCAGTGTTGACAGGGCTCACTATTGAAATAAGGGAGTTGGCTTGAAATGTTGCAGCTTGCATAATGCAGGGTGATGGAGGGGCTATGTGAAGGGTTTAGGCAGGTTTCCACTAGATTTAAATGTGTCAGCCCAAACAGCGTTCCATTTAGATTAAGTGTGTGTTTCCCTGCTGATGGGTTCTTTAACATACTGATGTTGTTATGATTTACCTTTGGTAGGGAATCTAGTGACATGTGTCATGGTTGGGATCATTTAAGTCTGGGACGTGTAGCTCATAAGTGATTAGCACAGTACAAGCACTGCAATATAAGATGCATCTTATATCTGGATCTATTTCTAGGTATGCAATTACTCCCCCACTGCCATCAAGTCATTTCCAACTCATAGCCACCCAATAGGGCAGGGGAGGACTATCCCTGGGGTTTTCCAAGACAGGTATTCTTTGTGGAAGTAGAAAGCCTTGTCTGTGTCCCAGCTATACAACCTCCACAGGACGGTTTCAATTTTGTTATTTTCTCACAAGAGTGTTTCTAGTTTGAGCCACTACAAAATTACATCTAATTGCACTATTGTAGTTTTCATGATTAATTTCACATGTTTGCTCTTCCTTTGGATGTAAAAACGGTGCTTTCTCAGCCGTCCTTTGGAGTGTTGATCCAGATAACCAAGTTCATTATCCTCAGAAAAGGAAGACCTTGACCAGTGTCCACATAGAAAAGGGCTGACCCGCTTTGCAGCGCACAGAATTCTAAGTCTGCTGTAGTGACTTCCATACATTCAATGGAGCTGAAATGATTTCTGTGCTCTACAGTGACCTCCCTGAGAAAAGCCCATATCCATCAGTGGTGGACAAAGTAGGTATAGCCCATTAGGGACCTGCAGAGTGCTCTGATTTTTACTTGTAGGCTTCGCAAAGATGGTTTTTGTCTTGGATCTGCCATCAGAAGTCATTCTTTAGGACTTCCTCCCTAGGTTATGCTTTGTCACAGGTAGGGGGCATTGCTGTTGTCAGGGGATATCAAGTCTCTTTGGAAGTTGAATGGCTTCCTGTGAATGAGTAGAACTTCCCTACAGGGATTCCCAGACTGGAATCTTCCAGGAGGATCCATGCTGTCAGACTTTCTTTAGGTTGGAGCCACCACACTTTCGATTAGCTGCCAGGGGACCAGATGTGCTGGCAGGGCCGTTCACAGCAGATTAGAACAGTAAAGACCAGCTCATTGCCTTATAGCCTCCCTAGAGGACAGAATGGAACTGCCACTGGGAGTTTGTCAATCTTTACAGGAGTAGACAGCCGGCTCTTATTCTGGTGGTTCCTGGGCTCAAACTGCTGAGCTTGTGGTTAGCAGCTCCTGGAGGACCCCGCTGTGCCACCGGGACTCCTTTTAACACCCTCAAAACTCAGAGTGTACAACTGGCATCGAGTTCATCCTGAGTCATAGTGACCCCACAGAACTGGGAAGAACCACCCCTGTGGATTTCTCAGGTTGTCAATCTGTCACGGGCACAGAAAGTCTCATCTCTGTCTTGGAGAGCTTGGTGGTTTCGAACTGCTGACCTTGTGGTTAGCAGCAAGGTCACAAAGACAAAACCAGCCTACCAGGACTCCCTAATTCACTCTGGATAACCCATAAAATGGAAAGTTCTTTAAAAATTTATGTTTGCATGAGTGAGTTAAACAAATTGTAGAATATTAGTTTAAATATATGATCACTATTTAAACAAATTTTTAAGAACTCATGTCTAGTACAGTGATAGTAGTATATACCAGATATTTCAATATATTTCATAGCATTCTACTTATTATAGTTATGTTTATTTTTGTCTATTGCCTTAGACTCACATAGAGGGGAGGGTAACCCAAAAAACCCAGAATATTTTTCAAAGCTATGTATTTAATTTTTTTTTAACAAAACAACCTTATCACCTTCAAAGTGCTCTCCATGACACTTAATACATTTGTCAACGCTGCGATTTCATTCTTGCAAACATTTTTTCAAGCTCATCTGTTTGGATGGCTGGCAGCACCTTCCTCCTTTTTTTCTTTTACCTCTTCTAGGGAAATCGCTGTCCCTTCATGTCCCTCTTTATTTGCAGAAATGAAAAGAAGTCGCATGGAGTGAGGTCAGGAGAGTAAGGTGCCTGGAGTAAGAGAGACATTCTGTTTTATTTCTTGCACACCTGGCACACTGAGATGGCTGCGTGAGCAGGTGCATTGTCACGGTGGCAAAACCAGTCCTGTCTGCCACAAATCAGGCCTTTTTTGTTGCACACTGTTTTGTTGCATAATCTTTTCAGAGGCTCTAACTAGAAAGCTTGATTAACAGTCACACCTAGTGGAACGAACTCCAAATGAACTATGAGTCGACATTTTCATCCATTCAGGAAGTTAATGGACATTCAGAATGAGCTTTATTATCAGTCAACATTTCACTGTTTTTGAAATGACAAAACTAGTCATACCCTTGAGTTTTTCCCATAGTTCTCTCCTTGTTAGCTGTGTTCAGCATCACAACAGTTTCTATGACATTTTTCCCAAGCAGGACAAAATTTCACAGCCACATGCAGTTCTCTTAAATCAGTCATCACAAAGAATGAGGTGCGAGTGAAACTGCTTTTACAAAAAAAATTCACCGTGACCAGAAGAAACTTCCCAGACAACGCCACTGAGTTCACAAACTCAGAGTGAGTTGCTGGATCCTTGCCTACTGGGAAAAATGCATATTATAAAAACCCCGTTATTTTGTTTGTTTGGGGGGATGTACTCCTTGTATGTCTTATCCTTGTATGTCATATATATCTGCAATCATAGCCAGTGCTAGTTTATGTAGTTTTACTTAACACTGGAAATGTTTAAATATACTTCATGAAAATAATACAAGCTGTAGGCTGCACTTACCTTTTATTAAGTTCATATTTGATTACTTAGAAATGAAAATTGTGAAACTTGGTTCCCCCCCTCTATAAACACTGCTGTTTAGTATCCACCAAGTCAACTCTGACCCATAGCGACCCCCACCCCCCACCCCGTGCCAGAATGCACACGGCAGGATCTTTGCCAGTTTCCCAGACATTGTCATGTTTGAACCCATTGTTGTAGCTACTGTGTCAGTCCATCTCTTTTGAGGGGCTTCCTCTTTTCTGCCGACCTTCAATTTAGCCAAGTGTGCCAGTCACCCATTCTGGTGTCAGTTTGAGGATTAGGAGTGTGAGGGTGAAGTCTAGCCTGTCAATCTGGAGATAGCCAATGAGACCTCTGTGTGGGCATGACCTTCTCATGAGAATTCTGGAAAATGTGGTACTTCCTTCTTGGAGACATTCAACTGACACAGCTGGTTCCCTGCAAGACATCCCCGAGGAGAAGTCACATAGACCAACCCTGATGTAGCAAGAAACCTGGGTCTAGAGAAGCCACGTGGAGACTCCTGTCAGCGCTGAGATACTTACAACATCACTGGATTGAAAGACTCTACCAGTGTGTGACTGTCCTGCATTTGGCATCATTGCATGTGTTTCATGAGTCTGGAGAGGACTTTATAGATTGTTGTTGAACATATGGGCTAATATTAGACTGATGGATTGATCTGGACTGCGCTGAAATGTTTTCTTAATGTATAGTTACCCTTTATATAAAGCTCTGTCTTATATACATATGTGTGCCTATGAATTTGTTTCTCTAGTCTACCCTGACCACTGACAAGAATGACCAAGTAGGACCAAGTATGACATCTTTCTTAGGAGATGGATACTCCTCAAAAGTATCCAAATTCTGTAAGACCCTCTTTGTCTCCAAGGACTGTTCTGGCTGGGCTTCTTCCAAGACAGAGCTGTTCATTTCTCTGGCAGTCCATGGTATATTGCACATAGAAACACTAATGTGTGAAATAATTGGCCATAGTCCAGGTGGAGATTACATTTACTGATACTAATAATTGGCCATAGTGTAGACTACTCTCCCCTGAACCTGTGGTTCACCAAGTGGTCACCACAAAGGAACAACTCAAAGGTTCTTTTGCTCTGGATTAAGCAAACCCAGCAGGCTGACAGAAAGGATAATTTAATCATAGCACCCATTCATAGCTAGTTCTTAAGATGATACCATCCTACAGTCCATGGTATTTTCAATATTCTTTGCCAACACTGTGTTTCAGATGCATCAATTCTGCTGCAGGCCTTCCTACTCCTTGTCTGACTGTCATATGCATGTGAGGTGATTGAAAATACCAGGGCTTCAGCTGGGTGCACCTTTGTCCTAAATGTGATGTCCTCGCTTTTCAACACCTTAAAGGAGTCTTCTTGTATATCAGAGTTACCCGATGCAGTACGTCATGGGGTCTCTTGACTTCTGTTTCCATGGGTGCTGATTGTTGAATCCAAGTAAAACGAAATCCTTGACCATATCAGACTTTGCTCTACCTATTCTGATATTATCTATAATTTGTAGCTGTGACATTTTTTCCTTATTAGCATTATCGCATTAGTTGAACCATAAGATGCATTTTTCCCATTAGTTGAACATAAGATGCATTTTCCCCCCACCCCCAAATGGGAGAAAAACGAGGGTGCATCTTATTGTGTGAAGGTGCGGTACCTCAGAACATTTATTTATGATGCCATGTGCCCTCTTACTGTCTGCTGCTGTTTGCAGACTGTGCATTGCTGTGTGTCTGGGGGATGTCCCGCCTCCTGGAATCTCAATGTCGGTCAGGTCACATGATTGGCACATCCCATTGGCCTCCCCTCATTTGTCCATGAAAGTGAGAATGGTTCTTAATACCACTGTTGAGTTTGCGCTGTTAATATGATCATATTTTAATAAATATTGTAGTATACTGGTACTATTTGATTCAGAATATTTTTTTCTTGTTTTTTGGCTCCAAAAACTGGGTGTGTCTTATGGCCCGAAAAAATAGGGTAATTTGATTTGGATATTAAACAGCCTTTGCTTTTAACAGCTTTTCAAGCATGACTCTTCACCCTTTCACTTTGTGCATGTTGAAGTAGCTAGCTCACAGTTACTTGGCTTGTGATGCTCTAAACTCCTGCCCCTGACTCCTAGTCATACTTAGGACAGGGTAGAATTGCTCTTGGGAGTTTCCAAGACTAAAGTAGTTGTGTATGAGAGTTGAAAGTGCCGCCTTTCTCTGGTGGTTTCGAACTGCTGACCTTGCGTTAAGCAGCCCAACGAGTAACCACTTTGCCACCAGGACTTCTTTATAGCTTCTTGGTGCCCATGATAGCTTTTGAGAGTTCTTTTCACCAGAAAGCGCATGTGTAATTGTAGCACACGTGTCCATGATTCCAGCTTGACAGATGAGGAAACAGTCTTAGGTCAAGTGACTTGGCCGAGCAAATTCTTGACAGAAACAAGTCTTGGACTTGGAAGTCCTCATGGCTGTACACTTTTAAAGTTCTTGGCCTCCCCATTAATCTCCCTGATGGTTCCTTGAGCTGTGATTATGATTCCCATTTTACAGAGTACAGAACTAGGCTGGAAAGGTTAAGTAATTTACCCACAACCTCTCAATGCATAATGTAGTTTTGACTCTTTCTACTGGGCTATGCTGCCTTTCTGGGTATCTTCTCCGAGGGGGAAGCCGAAAGTCGCAATCTCTGAATTAATCCATCAACTGTGTGTCTACCCCAAAGAAGTGTCCTGACACCCAGCTCAATACTCATGTTGTCACTTAAATCAAACTTAACCAGTGTTTTAAAATCCCACCGTGATATAACTTGAGTTGAAACTTCACTGAGTTTTTGTAGACTGCGGGGTTCACTGATTGCTGTTTAGAATTTCTGTTTTGAATCTGTCAAGTCCAAAAGCCCCGCAAAGAGATTGCTCTCCGCTGGAGTTGAGGGAGCTTATGGGGCAGGATCCACTTTGCCAGCCTGCTCATGCGAATTTATATCGGGGTCAGGAGTCTCATTCAGTCTCATTTTTCTAAATAAACTCAGCATTATTCTCTTTTCCCATCTTCTCGGCCAAGTTTGACAAACACGGTTTCTGAGCGGCGTTTCTCCACGTTTATGTAAACCTTACACGGAGGGCTTCGGCCACAGTCTAACATCACAGTCAGCCTTCCCTTTTTCTTGTTGGAACATTGAAAGTTCTTCCTCCTCTAAACAAAAATGACACTTCTGTGAGGTGATGGGCCCTGGTGCTAGTCACTTTATTTTCTCAGTTTGGGTGGGTCTTTAAAATGTTATCCATTTACCAAAGTTAGAAATCAAGTTTTCAGTTCTTGACAAAATCCATCCAGACGACCGTCCTTTTTCATTATAACCACAAGAATACCTGCTGAAATATTTTACCAGCTGCCATTTTACTTGGAGATTATCTGATGATGTTCAGTTCTTGGTCTACATCCCACGAGTTGGAAAATTTTTATGTTTCATAGCAGATATCCATCGGCTGGAGCTGGATCATTCGCAATATGGAATTTGGGTCTGGATTTGGGGTAGGAAGGGGGAAAAAAGACATTCGTTCATGTAAGTAGGTTAGCAGATTAAAATTATATTGGAAGGGAAAGATATTTTAAATGGAATTAATTATCACAAAGACATCTGTCTATCCATAGGAAGAAAAATGCTACCACCCAAAATAATCATAATATTTATTGTGTTATTTAGAGAGGAGGCCGCTACTGGAATAGAGCTGAAATGTGGCTGAATTTGAAACTCCTAAGCAAGAAAGAAGTATGCTCGCAGAACACAGTCCCTCCAAGCAAGGCATTAGATAGGGTTATTAGATAGAGTGAGGAACTGGCTGGTTTTCAAAGGTGAGACATTTGGAAGCTAGCTCACTTTAAAGTTGGCGGGTAGTGGCTGGCACACTTTGAGGAGCCAAGGTAATGAAGCATGGCAGTTCATGATTGGCCGGTTCTCGTAGCTGAGTATGAAAATGGAAATGTTGAGTTCAGTTTTGCGATTGATTGATCAGGACAGATTTAAAACCTGTGTTCTCTGATTACTTGCTTTTACAAGTTAGAGAGACGATACTTTTGATACTCCACATTTATGGCAGATATAGTCATGTTAGCAACTGTACGAACAGACTTTTGATCTTGCTTCTGAAACCTAAAAAAAAAAAAAGGCATAGTTAATGTCATTGGTTTTGTATGTGCCGGTTTGAGGCGATATGAAATATGGAATCCAAGCAGCTTCAAGGATTATTCTTACCCAGTGTTTAAAAATACTCGTGGAGATATTTTTAAGGCTTCAAACATGAGGCTAGAAGCTATGTAATTTTTATGCCTATTTTTCTTTCTTGTGGGAGTGCGTTGTATCATGTGCATATCAAGATTAGTCTTAATGGGTGCTGAATTTTAAATCTAAAAGTTTGGGCTTTTTTTTACTGTTGTTAGAGATAGCTATAGAAGCAGTTCTTCTTAGAAAGTTAACTAGCAGTTGTATTCTTAGCAACATTTTAAAACATTTAGGGATAATATGGCATGTCTTTTGTATGACTGACTTATATTAGAATCTGTAAATTCTTTTGCCACCACTATGTTCTCAGAGTATCATTTGCATAAGCTATTTCAATAGTTTAATACTTTAAAAAATATTTGTGTTCTTCAGAGTGAACTGAAGAGCTGCTATTTAAGAATATTTACTGGAGCTGTGCCCCAATGGGGTATTTTTCTAATTTTCTCACTTACAATAATTTTTTAGTTTTAAAAGTTTCTCCTTCTTATAAAATAGGCTTAGAGGGCATTGTTCATCTTAGAAGTTTAAGGAAGGCAAAATGAAACTTTGGTGCAAATTCCTGATGTAAAAATTTTATTTTAAAATAGCTTACTTGCTATATTTACAGATGCTATAAGGTAATGGCATTTAAAAGACAATGAATTTGATGCTAATATATAGCACTGATTTCCTTAGTGAGTGTGTCATACTTCTGTCCTCCAGATAAGTAGTATCCAGTGGTGAAATTCCATATAGAAATCCCTGAGTCCAAACGGTTATCAGCCTCAGCTGCTAATTGAAAGGTAGGAGGTTTAAGACCACCTGGAAGTGCTTTAGAAAAAAGGTCTGGTAATTGTATAAAGCATTTGTAATGTGAAAGCCCTTTAAAAATGCCCATTCAACTAATTTTTCTTTCCTGTCCAAATTTCTGACATTTTATGGGATTACTCTTAATTCAGTATTAAAATTAATAGCATTATATTGTTTATCAAATATTACAATACTCAATAGGGATTATACCTCAGCATAAAGGAAACAAAAATCATTTCAACTGGATCAATAAGCAACCCCTCGTTTGGGGTTTGAGACCCTGTAGTTTGTGATGATCGGTGGCATGATGTAAGCAAGAAACAAATGTACAGATGTGGGCTGGCAGAACTGTTAATGAGCAGTTGTTTTCACTTAAAGCTTTTCACTCATAGCTGCTCCCTTTGCACACGCAATTCTCAAAATTGCTAACACAAACCATTTAGAAATAGAACTCTGTCCCTTGAACATCTCTCCAGCGGTAAAAATCAGTTCCTGTCAGGGGTCCTTGGACTGGTAGTGACCCCAGTGTGTGAGCTTAACTGGGCTTCACAGGGGTTCAGTGACTGACGTTTTAGGACAAGGTTGCTGGATGTGAACTGCCTATGGGTAGATTAGATCATCGGACAGTGTGACTTGCAGCTGAATGCTTTCATGGCTTGTGCATACTACCTGGGGCCTCCATCCCTGCTGCAATTTTAGCCTATGTTTCTTTCTGATTTCCATATGTGTGTGCTTTGCATTGCATATTTCACATCTTGATGTTGCCCTTTGTGTGGATGCATACTCTCTGCCTCGATCCCGTTTTGCACACTGTGCCATTCCTGTTGGCATTGAGACTGCTTTGAGTTTGTCCTCACCTAAATAGTGCCGCGTGCACTGCACAGAGTCTCTTAGATTTCTTGCCTTTCTGGCCCTGCAAAAGTAATGGGTAGGTCTGAGCCTGCCCCTAATTGGTCTATTTTAGGTACGCTGCAGGGATTGGACATTTTACTGTTCAAATAAAGTGCAAAAACACCCTTGCAGGGATTGGTCAATCACTCAGCAAGTTAGGTGACCATGGCCTACTGACGGGATCGGCCAACTCGCGGTCTTGGCGGGAGTACTTGGCTTACAAAAGCATCGGTCCTACAGAGCTCGAGGTGAAACTCACTACTGTCAAGAACAGTCTAGAGTGCAGTGTGTCCTTTGGACCTAGCGCCCCAATGCAGAGAACCTCTGAGACACAGGAGGGAGAGAGAGAAGGCTAACAGGGAAGTCAGTGAGAGCTGACCCAAGATGATACTGCAGTTCCAGTGGCAGCAGACTGAGCCGTGGGAACCAGGCTATGGCCCCTGGATGGCTATGCAGGCCCTCTCGACCCCCCCAGTCAGCACACAGCTGGAAGATGGTCTCGAGGCCACTCTGGCCACACCTCCTGTGGAGCCCAAGCTTTTAAATGTGATACCAGGTACAGAGAGTTTTCTCCGATCACATAGTAACAAAGGCAGATGGAGAGGAAGAAAATAGAAAGCTCACCAAGAAAGGATACTTAAAAAAAAACAAAACACTTTATTGGTGGCCCATACAACTCTCATCACAATCCATCCATACATCCAGTGTGTCCAGCACATTTGTACGTGTGTTGCCATCATCATTTTCAAAGCATTTGCTTCTTCCCGAGCCCTTGGTATCAGCTCCTCATTTTCCATCCCCCTCTCCACCCACTCTCCCTTATGAACCCTTGGTAATTTATTATTCTGCCATGTCTTACACTGTCCAATGTCTCTCTTCACCCACTTTTCTGTTGTCTGTCCCCCAGGGAGGGGGTTATATGTAGATCCTTGTAATCGGTTTCCCTGTTCTATCCCGCCTTCCCTCCACCCTGCCAATATCGCCACTCTCACCACTGCACGTGAAGGTATCATCTGTCCTGAATTCCCAGGGTTTTCCAGTTCCTCTCTCTACCAGTGTGCATCCTGTGGTCTAGTGGGATCTAAAGGTAGAATTGGGAGAAAGACGAAGCTTTCTACTCCTGTAAAGAATCTCTGAAACCCAAAGAGTGGGGCGGGGGCAGGGCAGGGTAGGTAGCTGAGAGGGTTGATTCAATGGCAGTTTTGGTTTTTGTCCTCTTTAATAATGGGAGCCCCCGATAAGATGATTTATTAAAAAATAAGGGGGAGGGAGGGGAAAGAAGAGCTTATACCAAAGGCTCAAGTAGAAAATATTTGGAAATAAGTATGGCAACATGTGTACAAATAGGCTTGATACAAATGATGTAATGAATGTTATAAGAGCTGTAAGAGCCCCCAATAAAATCATTGGGGAAAAAAATAAATAATGGAAGGTTTTTTCCCAACAGTTTATGAACGAGTTGAGAATGCAGGCTGGGTGAGGAGATAAATAGGGGTGTCAGATCCCTAAGGAGGTGGGATGGAGTTCAACCGGAGCTCCAGGGAGGGTTAGCAGTGCACAGGAAGAGGGACACCCTTCCCCCACCACTACCAGGAAGGAGGCCAGAATGTGAATGCAGCTAGTGGCTGCTCCGCGGGGCTGGAGGAAACTGAGGGAGCCAGCCCTCCTGACCTCCCTTTTGTTTTTGTGGAGGTGATGTCATTTACTGAGTGGAGCAGAGAGGATGATGGAAGTTTGCGATCCACGGGGGATCCGAAAGAGGCTTCAGGATGAACTATGAGCAAGGAAGTGGAGGGATGAGATTGGAGACTGTGTGTTTAGTCACAGCAAAGTTCCCCACGTGCCACGTGTAAGTGGCATAGCTTCTTACAGCAGGGACTGTAGTCTGGGAATAACAGACGGAAGAAAGTAGATGGATGGGGTAGTTGGCTGTGTGGAGGAGAAAATCCTTGGACAGGGATGTGCAAGTCAAGGTGATCGGATCTTAATGTATATTGATTGCACAGCCAGTGGAGCTTAGAGTTCGGCTAGTGGAGTCGGAGACAATACAGAGGGGAGCTGGGAATAGCTGGAAGCTTACACAGGTTGAAGAACAGGTATGATCCCTTGTTCATCCAATACATATACATATTTCTCTTCCTGAACTACTGTAGCAAAACCCCTACCCTTGTATAACTTCCTTGGAGTAAAGAGACAGCAAACTAACACATAGGCAATTCCAGGTGGGATCAAAATACTAAGAAGAGAAACAAAGAAGGGGTAAGGTACTGGAGCAATGCGAATACTCCTTAGGCGATGTGATCAGGGAGGAGGTTCTCTGAAGAGGAGGTGACGGGGGGAGGGGGGAGGCAGAGACCTGAGTGAAATCCGTGACCCCAATCAATGCAGATGTCTGGTGAAGAGCAACCCACCCGGACAGCCAAAGCCCAGGGGGGTGAGCATGTTTGAGGAAAGCGTTGACACCACAGTAGGCTGCAGAGAGACTGGTTATAAAATGGGGTGGGGCAGGGCAGGGCTCGGCACACGGTACGGCTGCAGCGAGGCTTTCTAATTCTGTTCACCTTGCTCAGGAAAACCAAGGGAGCCAGAGGGGTGCCGTGGCCTGTCTGGTTTTGTCAGAAAGGCCACCCCACTTGCCTTGTGGAGAATCGGTGATTGTTACGTGTCCTCCAGTCAGAGCCAACCCCTGGCACCACGGCGTGAACCGGGACCAGGCCCTGCGCCACTCCTCCTGCAGCTGTGATGGTTGAGCCTGTTGCAACCACAGTGCCACGCCATCTCAGGGAGCCGCTTCCTCTCTCTTGTTGACCTAAGACAGCTCTGTCCGTTTAGCCGGTCCACAGTACTTTTTGCTTAGTAATGAAAAACCACACTCACTTCTATGAGTTGATTACTACACATAGAGACCGTATGGGCCAGAGTGCCTTCCTGAGACTGGAAATATTGACCAGTGCACACTCCTCATGTTTCTCTTGAGAAGCTGCTGGTGGATTTGAACCGCCAACCTCCTGGTTAGCAGCTTGGCCCCTGAGTCGCTAAGCTCATCGGGCACCTTGAGTAGTGATACAACCAAGGCCAAACCCACTGCCATCGCGTCCATTCCAACGCATGGTGATGCTGTCTGGGAGTTAAGAAATTGGAGCCCTTAAATGCTAAGCCCACAGGTAGCATGTTGGAGTTTTCAGATTTCAAAGATTGAGGCCTTTGGGGTGAAGAGTCCCCTGGCTTCTCCTTTCAGCAGACACCTGGCGTACTCCACAATAGGCATTCTTTTTAGTGGACTCAGGCCTGACCCCAACCCTTGGTCATAAACCGCACCCTTTCCTGTTTGTGACTCTCCCCACCGCCCAGCATCCTTCTTCACCCTCCCAGTTTGCCCTCACCTTGTCCTGCAGAGTTGATGCACATTGTTGTCTTCCTGACCAAGACTTCCTCTAGATTTGGGCTTTCCCATGTGGCGTTGGTTTTTTAACCCCCCTTGGCTG
Source organism: Nesogale talazaci (assembly GCA_004026705.1). Lineage (NCBI taxonomy): Eukaryota > Metazoa > Chordata > Mammalia > Afrosoricida > Tenrecidae > Nesogale > Nesogale talazaci. Next base: position 14,881 of record PVJH01019607.1, read on the forward strand.
ACCTTTCCTTTAGAAGACTTACACACACACACACACACACACACACACACACACACATATCCAATGTGTGGAACAAGTGGAGCTTCCCTGAGGGAAATCGGGCTTGACAGATGTTATATGCCAGCCTAAGCACCCTTGTAGGCCTTCCCTGCCTTCACCTTGGGCTTCTGCCTCAGCCTCTCCCTTTCTTAACCAACAGGGATCAAGTGTGCCAAAGGAGAGCACCCATACCTCACAGGTATGCTGAGGGTACCCCAAACCATGAGGGAGGCATGGACCATCTTCTGCACTGTTAATCTTACTCATTCGTTATTAAATTTGCTAGATTTGCACAGTCAAACTTTATGTAAGTTTTTATTACAGGCCACGGGTTCAAGCTATACTTCTTAACAGATTCTTTTATTGTGCCTCATTAAGGATGTTCCTTTTTTAATATATATAGCACAAGAAGTAGGCACATATAATAAAACTGTTGAGCTATTTGAGAAGATAATGACTATTGTGGCCGGACTATAAAGCCTTTACGTTGTAGCAGGATGATTTAGCTGTATTTCTCTGCCTACAGACTTGTGATTGGTATGCCACAACTCAGCCTAAGAAGATTATAATGCAGCAATATAAAGCATTCAATATAGGGAGACATAACGTGAAAACATTCTTGGCTTATTTTGATTATTTAATGGGATTTTCTGAATCAGCAGTATGTGGAATATACTACTAAGGAATTGGTTTTTGAATCACAGAAGTTTGGAGCTGGCAGAAGTTTAGAAAACATCTGTCCTAGGCCTCTTGTTTTGTTTTTCAAGTGAGAGAACTGAGCCCTAGAGATATCCACCAAAGTATCGTAGGTCACAGAGTTGACTGAGCTCTAGTGCTGAGGACAATGGTCTTTCTGTAAACTACTATTGGTTTCTGTGATTTTGATAGTGGTATAGCACTAATAGTATCAAGAACAGTTATTTAAATGCTTGTAAGTGCTTATTGACTCTGTGAAGGCATTAGACCGTGGATCAAGACAAATTATGGGTTACATAAAAAAAGAAAGACTTCGAGGACACTTATTAGTGCTCAAGTAAAACCTGTACATAGACCAAGAGGCAGTCATTTGAATGGAGTAAGGAGATTATGTGTGGTTTAAAATCAGAAAGGGTATCAGTGTTGTGTGTCTTTTCACCATACTTGCTCTAACTGTATGCTGAGTATATAATCCAAGAATCTGCACTATCTGAAGAAGAACTAGACATTTGGATTAGAAGAAGATTTACTCACAATTTTTGATGTGCAGGTGACTACTTGCTGAAAGTGAAGAGGACTTGAAGTATTTACTGGTGAAAATTAAAAAAATATAGCCTTTACTGTGGAATATGCCTCAGCATTATATATATATATATATATAAATGTATATCCTCACAACTCTATATCTATGTACATATGTATATCCTCACAACTAGACCAGTAACAACATCATAATCAGCAAATTGAAAGACTGAAATATAATTTTACTTGGATTCACCCCCATAGAAATAGCATTCAAGAAATCAAATTGTTTATTGCATTGGCATATCTACTGCAAAAAAGAAAAGAAAGAAAAAACTCTTTAAAGTATTCAAAACCAAATATCTCATTTGCCTGACCCAAGCCATGATATTTTCAATTGTATCATATGCTTGTGAACACTGCACAAATGAGTAAGGAAGACCGAAAAAGTTATTTTGTGGGCAAAGAATATTGACTCTACCCTGGTCCGGCAGGAGGGTGCGTGGATCTGTTTTGGGTGAAGTACAGCCAGTATGCTCCTTAGAAGGGAAGATGGGCATGTTATCGGGAGGGACCAGTTCCTGACATCATGATAAAGGGTGGCAAAATCTCTAGAGAGTCAGCAAAAAAGAGGGAGACCATCAGCCAGATGGATTGTCACATATGACTCGAACAATAGTCAAAAATAGCCATAGTTAAGAGTATGGCAAAGGCCAGGCATCACTTCAGTCTCTTGTACTAAAGTTGCTGTGAGTTGCACTCAACTCAATGACATCTCACAACAACATTAGAAATACGGTAGAAAAGGTATTTACTGGTGTGGAGAGAAGGAGTCGACTCACCGCAACTTCATTCTTTAAGCTCTTACCCAGTCTCTCTGTTCATAAACTCCCTGCTGCTGTCAACTTCTTCCTTAATAAGATTATATGCATCAATTAAAATCACAAATTCCCTAAGAGAATTTTGTCTTCTGCTGGTCTCAGGACTGGATGGTTCCAACTTTAGTAATTTTTAGTAGCCTCCATATCACCCAAACAACCTTCCCATGTGTCCCTGTTACATCACTGTCATACTCCTGGAAGCCTATCTTTCATTCCTATTCTATCTCACTCTGACTTCTTACACTATGCCAGTGTCCCTTGACATTTTAACATTTCCAGGCAGTTAACCCTTCTTTCTTTTTGGAGGTGAGATAGTTAAAGTTTATTGTGTCAACCTAGCTGATAAACACATGTGGGATTAACTAAAAAGGGTGGTGAGATAATGGTTTGGTGACCCTTGCCTTTCTGGTTTCTTGTCTCCTGCTCACTGATGGTTGGACCAGTGTGTGGCTGCCTTAGCTAGTCCTCTGCCTCACCTGGCAAGGCTTACTTCCTGCAAGACATCCCTGAAGAGAAGCCAGGTGAACTTACTCTGATGCAGCCCACGGTTCGGGAGAAGCCGCATGGAGACCCCTGCCAGCACTGAAATGCTTATACCACCACTGAATTCAAAGACCTTCTGCCCACTGGCCTGTGATCCTGCTGCATTTGGCATCATTGTGTGTGCTTTGTGAGCTTAAGGAGGACTTTGTCGATCAATGTTGGACATATTGGCTAAGTCGGACTTAAGGGCTTGGACTGGACAGGAATGGGATGCTTAATTTACAGCTGCCTGTTATATAAAACTCTTATATACATTTGAGTTTCTGTGCATTTGTTTCTCTAGTCTACTCAGACGAACACAGGAAGCAACCTCCTCTTGGTCTGTGCCATGCCAGTCTTTCCTGCTTTCCCTTTTGGACTGCTTGTTTCCGTTTTGTTGGCGGATCCTCGCATTGTTACCCAACTCCTAAGAGAGGTCCCCAAGGATTAGCCACTCATCTTTATTCTCTTGCTAGGTTTTTAGTTTTGAATATTTACCTATTCCCATAAGTCTTCCACGGGAAGATACTGCCATATCTCTTGCCCAAAGTTTCTCAGCCTCATCATTGTTGCCATTTGGGGTCAGATAATTTTTTTGTTGTGGGGCCTGCCTTGACTATGTAGGATGTTTACCAGGCTCTCTGGCCTATATCAAGGAGACTTCAGTAGAGCACTTCCTCCCCAACTGTGACAACTAACAACAACTCTAGGTATTGCCAAGGAACCTCTGGGAGCCAAAATCATGTCCAGTTGAGAAGTATGTGTCTCCTGTAAAAGGGACTCCTGAGAATCTCGGGAGAATGCATCCCTTTTGGGCGTCTCCATTTCCATGCTTCATAGTCTCGGTCAGATTCCGTCTGACTGAAATGCTCCCTGGTGCTCTCTTTGGTCTGCTCTGCCTCCAACTTTTCTTCACAGTTTGTGCTATTCTGGGTACTTTAGAGAAACAAATCCATAGAAACTCATATGTTAAGAGAGTTTTATATAAAATGTAAGTGCACATCAAGAAAGCATCCCAACCCAGTGCTGTCCACAAGTCCATCATTAATCCGTATGTCGGACGCCAATTCACAAAGTCCTCCTTTATCCCACAAACACATGCAATGATGCCAACTGCAGGAGGAAAGCCGAATCAGACAGCGTGTAAGCATTTCAGCGCTGGCAGGGCTCTCGACATGACTGTTCCAGCACTCAGGGCTACATCAGGGTAGGTCCATGTGGCTTCTCCTCAGGGATGTCTCACAGGAAGCGAGCCTTGCCAGCTGAAGCAGGGAACTGGAAGCACACCCAGGGCGGGATCATCACAAAGCAAGAGACCTGAGAACTAGAAAGGTGAGGCTCACCGAACCATTGATCTCTCTGCCCTTCAATCAACCCCATATGTGTTTATTGGCCAGGTTGGCATAATAAACATTAAATATCTCATATTTATCATCTACCAGTCCCCCGATGATATTTTGTCTTGTAGTCAGAGTAAATTAGAAAGCCAACAGAGTTTGAGGGCCAAGAAATACCTGGGTCTGGCTTAGGTCAGATCTTTGTTGGGAGCAGACTGCGAGTTGGTAGGTTGAAGCAGGAAGACCAGTTTAGGAGGCTGCTGTAGTAATCCAGGTGAAAGACATCATAGTTCAAACAGGGTGGCGGTAGAGCAAGTTGTGAGAAGTGGAGTCTTCACTTAAAGGATTAACTGCAATTATTCCTGAGAAGAAGGATACAATCACCAGATTTCTATTTTATTTTATAATTGTCATGTGGTATTTATTCCATCAACTTAAGCAGAGTGAATCATAAACAGCCCCAAGATTTCAGGGAGCAACTATTCAGTTTAGTTTTTTTAAATATCAAGTTTTTTTCTTACGCTCTTATGATAGAACTAAATTTACTTAGGGAAAAAAGAAAGAATATGCTAAAAGGTATAGGTAACAATTCCAGTCAATGTCTCTAGACACTGGTCCCTTGGCTCTAATTCTTTGCAGTCATCCCTGTGAAACACACCTGTCTTCCAAGTCATATCATCACGGTATGCATGTGTTGCATGTTATTGATTGGTTTTTTGTTCTTTCCAGCAGTTATTTGTAATATTAGTCACATCATCTTCAATATTCTTTTTCTTTGTTTGGTTATAACATCCCTTTGTATTCATTTTTAAAGTCCTTGTTGACCTAAGAAACAGCACACAGGTTTTCTGTCTACGTTTTAATGGCTTGTCCCGATAATAGATTCAGAGGTACAGGGACAAGGTGGATTGGAAACCATCAACTGGCTTAACAGTGATATATGATCAGTACAATAGCGGGCATCAGCAGGATAAACACAGAAAAATCACCATCGCCTCTTCTTCCCTCTCATGCCCACTATGCTGGTGATGTTGATGTCAATGGCTGGAAGCAGCTCTTCCGTTGGAAAATGAATGTGTGCTACCAGAAGAGAATCTACCATTGCAGAATATATTCCATAAGTCTTCTGGAGTTATATCAGCTTCACAATCCCTATGGAAATGAACTCTTCTGTTGTTCCGATGGTGACCATCTTGCTTTTCACGGCCTGTGAGATCCTATTGTTTTTATTCTGGCTTGCTTAAACCAGCATAAGCATTTCCAGTCTCTGAGAACTCCATGCACTCGGTCTTTGGTGTATAGCCTTTCGTCCTTTCTTTTTTAGAACTCATTTTATTGGAAGTTCTTACAGCTCTTATCACCATCCATCCACCCACCCCCCCAAGCCCCCATCCATCCATCCATCCATCCATCCACCCATCCATCCATCCATCCACCCATCCATCCACCCATCCACCCATCCACCCATCCATCCATCCACCCACCCACCCACCCATCCATCCATCCATCCATCCATCCACCCACCCATCCATCCATCCATCCATCCACCCACCCATCCATCCATCCATCCATCCATCCATCCATCCATCCATCCATCCATTGTGTCGAGCACATTTGTGCACACGTTGCCATCATGGTTTTCACCACAGCAGATGTGTTGTCCTTGGTGCGATTGGATTAGTCTTGTTTCAGACCTTTGGCAATGAGGGCCATTTCCAGCCATGCTTCCGTTCTTCATGATTGTTAGGCAGCGGGTGGAGCCTCTCAGACTTCTTCTAGAATCCCTGGGCCTGCTCGCCATGGCATGCGTCCAGAGAGAGGCTCTTGGATAGGCCAACCATCTCCACACATTCCTCCCCCTGCTTGCCTTCCATGACTATTGCCTCTTTCTTCCTCCCAGGGAGCCGGGAAGAAGGAAATCCAGGCCAGGCCCTGCGGAGAGCACGGAGCGAATGCCCAGGACCACAGCTGCTTGGGTGGCAGCTCGACTTCTATTTTAGGAAGACATGATTTTCAAATGTTTTCTGATAACTTGTTCCCTGATCAGAGTGAAAACGGAGTCGCCCAAACCCAGGGTTTTGCCTCTTGGGTGGAGAAGAGGCAATAGGCCTGCCCTGGTGTACTACTGAAGGGAGGAAGGCTCCAACTGGGCGTCCACCAAACCCTCGGTCCAACAGGGTCTACCTGCCAGTTTTTCCATAGACTTGCCCTTCTGCAGCCAACAGGGATCTCCAGAAGAAATGGAAGTCGAGACACTCCCTCACTACAGACAGGAAGCAAGTCCTTAGGGCAGGTGAAGAGGCTATTAGCATTTGGAGTGGGGTCATTTTTAATTTTTTTTTTTGTCCTGCAAGTGGCCGGACACATTGCTGGACACTTAGGAGCCCTGGTTCTTCACTGATCCACTCTCAGGACTGTGCTCTCTCCTCATCACCATAAAAATAAGTCCTCTGATTTCCTAACTCAGAATGCCAACCTGCAAACCACGGAACTAAGCCCCCCCCCCCCCCCCACCAACCCCCTTCTTCTTCCTTCAAGTACCATTCTATCACACCAAGTCAGAAGCCTGTGACCCACCAGGCTTTTCGGAGAACTTGGGTTTATTTGTTTTCCCTTTGGGTGAATCATGCTACCAGCACTTTAAAATTAGCCCTCGTTTTTATTGCTGGTGAAGTGCAGAAGTGTCTCTGGCCCCCAGTGTGTACCATAAAATATTCATTCTCTATCCTTTCAGAGAGGTGTGGATCTCTAAGGGCCTCTCTAAAGATTGTACAAAGGACTGGCACTCTGGCTGCCCTTTTCCCAGCATCATTTGTGAACAACCTGTGAGTGAGTGAGTGAGTGAGTGAGTCGAGGGAAAGAGCAAAAAGGAACCCGGATGAAAGGAAATTGCCTGGTTGTATTTCAGTAGCAGGCGTGTGAGTAGAACTGAAAAAGGGGCTAGTTGGTGGCTTCTATGTACATGCTTATGTGCATCGTGCCTTTGTCCGATCTAGCTACCATCACAGGCTAACAACTGTAAAAGTGAGATGGTAAAATAAGATAGAATATAGTCTCCATCAGATTTGTGAAAGACGAGCTCAATATTGGAGCAGTAGGAACTTCATCAAGGAAGAGAGCAACAGATCTGAACACACACACACACACAAGCTAAGGCCTCCTCACAGTGAAAAAGCAACAGCACAGACCAGGGACACTGCTTGGGCCAAGTGTGACTAAAGGTTAGAGGAGTGTGGGATACCTGATAGTTCTCTGAAACTTAATGAGAAAAAAATAGCTGGATTTAATACATCAATGGACAGCAAGTTTTAGCAGGTAATGAGCAGTACGAATAGTAATAAAAATGTGGGAATATGATCATCCTCCCGGGTAATCAGAGAAATGCATTTTACATCGATCTCCAGTCTCTCTTTCTATTCTCTCTCCTGAGGAGCAAAGTAACTCCCAATTCTGGAGAATTTTCAGGAGTTTCACGGGTGCAGTCTGATGCGCTTCTCAAACTCACGGGTGGTTGTTTTTTTTCAGCCACTTGCCTTTCTCTGAACATCATGCTCTGAGATGTTAACCCTATTGCCTTGACCTTGTGATCAAGTCTTCAGCGTCTTTCTCGTACTTCCTAGCCCATCGATGTTTTTTATTCCTTGAAAGCAGCAAGCGGACCCCTGGGGCATGGCACCTGACTATGCACTGCCGTTGAACCACACTCATATTTGCACTTGGCTCTGCACTGTCATCATGGGTTTCTGAGTCAGCCTTGCCTCTTGGCTGTGTGGTTCTTGAGGTTAGGGAGGGACAGGGCCTGCCTCAGGGCTGGGCACCTAGTAGTTGCTCAGTGAATGTTAAATTCGATTTCTGAACTTCGATGAATGCCTTAATAAATTATATTATGCCATGGTCCCTAAAAGCATAATTATGAAATAAAATTATGGAAAAATGATGAATATCATTTCTGACAGAAATCTTTAAAGGGTGTGCAAAGTGGTATGCTAATGGCCTGAAAGCTGCATTTGGAAATTAATATGCAAAAAAATGAATTCTTAGGTGGAATGATCGATAATTAAACTTTTGAGTCTTTAGCATTGTCTTTATGATAAAACCTACAGTGGAGAAAATCAGTTGGCAGACTTGAGCTCCCACATCAAAGGCTGACCTCTCTGCCTCATGTCCAAGTAGCTGGTCCAACCCCCAGGAGGAGGGAGGTCCTTCCCCACAGATGGATAGCTCACACAGATAGCTGCATCACATGCCCAACCCGATCGAAGTTTTATTATCCCTGGATGAAGATAGCATGAGAGAAGTTTTCATTTGTACTTTCTAAATGCTTCCATCTTATAGGTACATGGTTCTTAGTATTGTATGTTTTTTTTTTAAAAAAAATTCAACCACATTATCAGTGGTTAGTTTTACAGTTTTTAATGATATCAAGTATAAATGGTAATTGATTTATTAAATTTGTGGGGGAGGGAGTCATCTTCCAGGGGTCGAGGTACAGGATATTGTTAAGGAAGCCCGAGTGTGCCAGGGAAGACAGAGAGCCACAAGCCCTTCTTTGGACTTTAGATTGAGGGATAGAATCATGTGGTGAACCTGTGTTAGGAGGGAGAAGCAGCTATTTACTGAAGGTGACCCTTCCCAATGAGATGACTCTTGACACCTTGGGAATGGGAGTGAGAGTTTGGTGGGCCAGAGAAAATAAAGAGACAAGCATGAACAAAGGGTAGAAGTGTGAAAGTCTGTGATATGTGCAGAACTACCCATAGAGTTTGTTGTGTGGGGTGACGTTGAATTGGTTATGTCTCCTAGAGACCCTTGGACTTGCCCTGGGCCCTCCTTACAATCATTGGGCTTGAACCCATTGTTGCAGCCAATCATAGGTTATAGAGAGGGATGCGTGGCATGATCAAATTTGCCCTTTGGAAAGAAAACTGAGGTCAGTATGGTGAATGATTATACAAAGGAAGATTGGAAGACTAGTTCACAATGGTTTTTCTGCTTTCATGTATGTGTGTGCAAGTATGCTTTCCTGTGGAATATTTCCATGGGCATCCCCTATTTTAGATGACAGTATAGATAAACTTACGAGGGGTACTGTCCGGCCTGCCCATCATCTGGTCTCTCTCTGATTCATAGCTGCAAATCCAGTGTTTTTCTTAACATTCTATGTGAGACTTAGAGGCCTGGGTCAGGTCAGTATTCTAGACCCTAGAAGCAATGACTACAGGCAGGGCAGTGATGACAGAAATAGAAGGGCAAGAATAAATAGGGAAATTTTTCCCATATAGGCTTGGTAACGGACTTGATGTATGGGAGTAGGGAGAAGAAGAAGTTATAGTGTTTCTCCAATTTTAATGTGGATATGAATGTCCCGGGGATTCTGATAAAACACAGCATCTGTTCAGCAGATCTGGGGTGAGAGCTTGAGATTCGGCATTTTTCCCAAGGACACATATTGGTCCTAAGACCCATCTTTTAGGGTTAAGGGTGAGAGGATGTAGGTGTCACGCTCCAGTGACTCGACAGTGATCTCACTGTCCAAAATGGGGAACGTGGGAGGGACTGTGATGATGTCCTTATGAGACAGGTGAAAGGAGGTAGCAAGTTGGACTTTAAGCCCAACTAATAAATCAGATCCAATCCCCAAACTTACAGAGTCAACGCTGACTCATATCAACAAGTAGAATTGCCCTTCTGGGTTTCTGTTCAACACTAACTGTTTATGAGAATGAACAACCCTGCCTTGCTATTGGAGTTTGGTGGCTTCAAATTGCTGACTTTGCAGATTGCAGCTGAACACATAATCCCTAGCCCCCAGAGCTCCTAAATCTGATCCATAATTACAAATTTTGAATCAGCAATTCATTAGTTATAGTAAAAGCCGTAAGCATGAATGTGATTGCTTTTAAGAAAGAAATAAAGGTCATATTAGAAAATATAACTATTTGTCTTAGGTAGAATTTTTATGTTCCATGTATGCAATTTTATAAACAAGCAAAGGAGAAGAAGTTATTCTTCTATGAATATTCTCTTAAGTGTAAAAATTAGGAGTTGGCTGTCCTTGGGAAAAAACCCTCTTCCTTGGTAACAGCCACCTATTCTTCCACTGTGTGTTCATGCTTATCTCTGGGATAAAATGATAGCCTGAACCTGGTCCTCTATTCAATCAAGCATATGCTTGGTGGCTGTCATACATGCGTGGTGAGTGCTATGATGGGACGATCCAAGAACATGTATGCATGGAGAACTTGATCTCATGAAGGGCAAGGTTGGGCCTTCTGGAGAAAGTAGCAGTCAAGCTGAAATCAGAAGACTGAGTGAAGGTAGCCTAATGGAAGAAGAAGGGAGGGGCATGAAGGCAAGGTAAAAATTCAGGTTGTGAAACAAGTTAGCTGTGAGCATGATGTGAGATGAGGTTGACTCCTGGCTAAGCTACCCTCGTTTCTGCTGGGATTTGGTGGAGCAGGAAGGGGGCCAAAAAAGCAGAAGGAGAAACCTTTCAAAAGGGTAGAGTATTAGTCTGCATGGATATATTTCAAACAATATTCTTAAGCATTGTGGTTAAAAAAGACCTTTATAGATTAACCTAGGGATTAAATGACTCCTGGTAACCTTACTTCTATAGAAAAAAGTTCTGGGTTTCAATACTAACATGAATTAAAACAATATCCCCACACCATTGAGTGACTACATGGACAGGCACATGTGCTTTCCGTTGTTTGTATTAATTTTGGGATTTCTCTGGCCTTTATCTATGTGGCTACAGTGTTGGTTTCCCCCCTCTGATATCTATCAAAGATATCCTTCCACAGATATGGCTGAAAACCTGTTTCCTTTTTGAACAGCTTTAGAAAATGCATGGAAATAAAAATAGAAATCCTTTAATAAATTACTTGACTTTAAAAATATTTGTTCTTGAAAGTAAAGGATTCCCTCAGTAAATGATATTGATGTGAAAACATGAAAAGTGAACTGACATGAAAATTGTTGGAAATAGAAAATAAAAGAGATAGGTATGCTTTCATTATTGAAGCCAGACACAGAACACAGAAGGTAAACAAGGAAAGCATGACATGTTTGAAAATTCAAACCAGCTGGAATCAACATGGTGACAGTGAGTCGTGCTGATACGACCCACTGAGACTGCTTCACAGGGTTTCCAAGGCAGGAAATGCCCATTAAGTAGGCTGACTCATCCTCCTCTCAAAGAGGGGTGGCTGACCAACACTGACTCTTGCCTCATGTTTAGCCAACTGTGCCACCAGGTTTTTTAAAAAACTATAATAACTATCTTAGGTTGGATTCTCTAGGAAGCAAAACCTGTGATGTGTGTGTGTGTGTGTGTGTGTGTGTGTGTGTGTGTGTGTGTAGAGAGAGAGAGAGAGGGAAAGGTACATCAAGAGAATGGCTCACACAGTTGTGGAAATGGACAAGTCCAGTCTAAGTTCAAACAGGTTCCAAGTCTGTGGGTCAGACATTAAGCTGGAGACTGGTGTACCCCAGATCAGCAGGGACACCACAGGCTGGTGGCTGCAGAGGAGGGTGAGTCAGATGGCCACTCATACCTCCCAGGATCAGCAGGCAATATGGCAGGCCGCTGGCCGAAGTCCAAAGGACCAGAGGCAAGATTTCGACCCTGCAAACAGTAAACAAGATTTTCCATGGCATCCGCTTATATAGGAAGTAGGCCACACCCCTAAGGAAACTTCCTTTCAATTACTTCAGGGCTGTGAATGGAGTAATAGGGTTGTATTCCACCCTCATGTTCTTAAATGATTGACTGCTAACCACAGATGCCCTTATGGACTTAATTACCTCAACGTTGGGTCATGCTATTGATTACTGGGCCTTACCTGCCAAACCACTGAGAATCCTGACCCAGTCAAGTTAGCACAAAACCTATCACAATAATTATGAGTTTACCGACACCGCCATTATCAGTATTAGCTATGGTTTTAGTTAGAAATACTAGATATTTTTAAAGTTGGGAAAGAGTTGCTAAGATCCTTTTACTTGATAACTATATATGCAAGGGAGTACCCTCCCCAAACTAGAATTTTTTTTTCCCAAAACTTTATTTAAATTTTTTGACAGCACAACTTTATCAACTTCAAAGTACTCTCCATGATACTTAGTGCATTTGTCAAATCTGTGGTTCCATGGCTGGCAGCATCTCCCTTGTTTTGTTTTTTTTTCTTCACCTTTTCTCTATGTCATCAAATCACTGTCCTTTCATGTCCCTCTCCATTGATAAAAACAAAAAGAAGTCACACAGAGTTAGGCCAAGTGAGTCAGGTGCATGGGGCAAGAGAAGCATGCTCTTTTCCGCCTAAAACTGGAGCACTGAGATGGCAGCATGGGCAGGTGCATTGTTGTGGTGGCAAAACCAGTCTCCTGTTTGCCACAAACCAGGCCTTCTTTGTTGTACACTGTTACACAATGTTTTTGGAGGTACTCAGTGGTTTCGGAATCTCTAATTAGAAAGCTTGATGAACAGTCTGACCTGGTGGAATGAACTCCAAATACACTCCAAGTTGACATTTTTGTCTGTTCAGGAAGTTGATGTATACTCAGAACGAGGTTTGTCATCAATGAACATTTCATCTTTTTTTTGAAAAGAGAAAACACTCATACAGTGGAGTTTTTCCCATAGCACCTTTCATGTAAGCTGTGTTCAACATCACAACAGTTTCTGCAGCATTTTCCCCAAGCAGGAAGCAAAATTTCGCAGCTTTCACAAAGAATTGAGTTTCAAACAAAACTGAGTTTAAGAAAAAATTCACGGTGATCAGAGAGAACTTTCCCAGGGGATGTCACTGGGTGCGCTAACTCAGAGCCAGTTGCTAGATGCTCACCTAGTGGGAAAAATGTGTATTACAAAAACGTTACGCTGCCCACCACAATTCATAGTTTTAGGGGGAGTACCCCCTTGTATATGAATTTCATTTTTATTTAATAAGTGAAGCTTAGCTGGTAATTCCTTCAAATTCTCATGACTGTAACATGTGAAGCTACTTTCATCCACACCCACCTCAGTGAAAACATCTTTCTGTATAATTTAGAATATTTCCAGCTGGCAAGTAATGAGAAATAAATAAATAGTTTTTGATTACTTATGTAACGATGCAATCTGGAAGAAAGATGGCTTCAGAATTGGTTCACCAAGGAGCTAACTGCTATCATCAGACTCTCAGCGCTTTGTGCTTTTCCATTTTAGCTTCCTCAATGCATTGGCTTTTTTTAAAAAAAAAATCTACAAACGTGCACTTTCCTGGTCCCAAGATGGTAACTATGTCTCTTATTAAAGCACCCAAGGCAGAAGAGAGTGTCTCTGTTTCACCTGTCTGGTTTAAGAGCAAAGAGTACTTTCCCAGAAGCCTTGAGCAGTCTACTTCACTCAACAAAACTGCTTCGCATACTCATTTCTAAAGTAGCCAGTGGGCTGCAAGAGGACTAAAAGTCCTGTGTTGATGCAAAGCCCAGTTTCTACTGCAATTCCAGGCTGGGCATTATAAAGCTAGTTTTTCTAGAGTTGACGTCCACTCATGGAGATTGCACGTATGGTCAAGTAGGTTTGTGTTCCATCAGATTTTCATTGACCTATTTTTTGCAAGTAAATCACCAGACCTTTTTTTTTCCCCTGAGGAAATTCTGAGAAGTTGGGACCTCCATTCCTCTGTTAGCATCACGTTGGACTGGGATCTGCAATTTTGGCAGTTTAAAGCTACCAGCCCTCTGCGAGAGGAAGTTGGGGCTTTCCACTCCCATAAACAGTTACAGTTTTGGAGACTCACAGAGCCAGTTCTACCCTACCCTATGGGGTCATGGTGAGTCGGTATTGACTTGATGGCAGGGAGCTGTTTTTGTATTTTGTTTTTAATGGAAAGCCGGTGGGGGGGGGGGGGGGGGGGGGGGGGGGGGGGGGGGGGGGAGAGGGGGGCGGTGCGCTAGAAAACATTCATGGAACAATGGAGTTAAAAGGTAATGGGATTTTTCCATGAATTTTTTGAAGCTCTCTAGTGTACTATTTCCTTTCCACAACTTATCTGTCAGTTTGCCCCACTGTGTGGTGGCCGGTGTTGCTGTGAGGCTGGAATGAATGTGACTGTTATTTGAAATAGCTGCAGGGTCATGCTTTGGAGGTAGTTGACTAGCCCTTTGTTACGGGGTTCTTCTGGGTGAGCATAAACTGCCAGCATTTGGGTTAGTAGTTGAGTGTGTTGTTTTCATCACCCACTCTTTCCCTCCGAAATCACTTCCAAAGTAAACCACACGAAACCAAACTCAATGCCATCCAGTGAGTGCTGATTCCTAGCGACTCCCCTGTGGGTTTCCGAGACTGTAACTATTTACGGAGCAGAAAGGAGCTGCTGGAGGTTTCGAACCACTGACCATACAGACCACAGCCTAACTCAAAGCCACTGCACCACCAGGCACCAAAATTACTTAGAGGGGAATTAAAGCAGACATCACTCCACCTCAGTCCCATAGTTCTAATTCAGCAAAGCAGATGCTTGAGCTTAACTCTGACTCTGTGGGTCGATTTGCTGTTATTGATTTTATGAGCTTTACCAATGTCAGAACTGAGAAAGACCGTTGAAACTTGAACTTCTCATTCCTTCTGTACTTAAGTTGATAAAGGATTGTTTCCCTTTTTCAAGGATGAAACCTGGAGCTCACCCTGGTTCTTTAATATGTATTTCTCCTGGTCTGCATGTTCAGTAAAGTGTTGTTTCCAACTCTGAATACTCCTCCATCCTTTCCTCTCCAGCGTCACTGTCTGCTGCACTGGGAGCCCTTCCCCCCGTCCAACCTGCACTGCTGGAATGACCTCATGGGTGCTGTTCATGTCTCCAGTCTCAGACACCCCTCATACTTTTGTAAGAGTGTGCTTTGCTTTGCTGTTCTTTAAAATACTAGCCTGATCTCACTGTGTATCCCTGTCCTGAGCTACCACTTCAAATGGTTTAAATTAATCTGTTTTCCTTGAAAAGACTACTCTTGCTCCATTGAATTGTTTGGGCTGGCACCCTTCTTGAAAACCAATTGTCCATAAATATAAGGGTGTATTTCTGATATGTTTTCCTGTGAGACATGGAAAACAATGTAGGCTTTGTTCTTGGTTCCTAAGAGCTGGACCACACCTTAGACGGATATGTGGGGACTGGTCAGACCAAGAGGAGCCCACCTGGTGTACTCATACTGATTGACTTCAGGTACATGGGCTAATCTTTCCTGACCAACTAGTGAAGCTGGCAAAGACTTCAAACAGGAAGGCTCACAGAGCTTCCTGGCTCATGAAAAATATCTGCTTTGGGGAGGGAAACAGGTCCCTTCGTAAAAGCAAGCTGTGAGTTGGGATCCCACCCAGAACTCGCCCTATGCATCTCTTTGTTGGTATCCTGAAATTGGTTCTTTTGTTATCTTAATTAAAAAATCATACAGTAATTAAAAATAAAAGTTGAACATGAAAGAGTTTTGTGCATTCAATAATGGCTATCTGAATATTATTATTATAATATTTATAGTGCTACAGGATTGATTAAAAGGATTAACCATGTATCTTCTTGGGAGCCTTCAGAGATACATGAGTGACAGTATTTTTTTTTCCCCCGCATCACTGCCCTGGTGGGAGTAGGAAGCCCAGCCTTGCCCTTGGAGAACTGCTGCTGGATTTGAACCACTAACCTTGTGGGCTGCAGTCCCGCACACAACCACTGCACCACTGGAGCTCAGCCAACAGTATTTTTTTTTGAAAAGGTAGTCTTGAGACACTGAGTCATTTAATCTCATAATTCCTAGCAAAGTTGGTACTTGAGCATATCTTATTAAGTGACTCACTTCTTTCCTTCTTTAGTAAAATATTGGTGGAAATATGTATGTATTAATTTTCATGTAATACTTCTCTAATAATCCAATAAATCACACTTTTTAGGAACTTTAATTTATTTTCCATAACAATAGTAATGGTGATGTTGTTAATAAGATATAGGAGTGTGACATATTTCCAAACTGAAACATTAACTAAAATAATTTAATTCAGGTTAGTGTTGTGCTGGAATGAGATCAATTAATTCACACGCAACTTTAATCACAGTCAGTAAGCCTTTACTAGCTTGTAGTCTTGAGGTGGCTGGAGCCTAATTTTCCCAAGATCCTCAGTGCTCAAAGTGGGAGATTTTTATACATGGGAGAAAACAAGACATTGTGGAAGGACATTGTGGCAGGACATTGTATGGAGCAAGGGGAATCTGGATACAAAGGCCTAGGCTGCAGATGGTGACTCAATGTAGAGGGAAATAGAGGGGAACTTGTAGTGGAGTTTTAGCTGCTTATTAGCAATTTCAAAAACAAATGGCGACGGCTCATCAGTTACAGAGAACAGTTACGAGAAGAATTGCAGGATGAGCCATTTGGCCATACTTGGGTCAGTACAGAATGACTATACTCGGGCTAATTAGCACAATATGGTTACCTTGGGGTTAAGTGTGGTGGGTTGCTACCGTAGTACCCTGGGTAGTGTCCCAGAGCTGAAAGAGAACATACGTGTAGAGATATGAAATTCAAAGAAAGTATATGCAGGTGTATTGCGGGTATGGATTATAGATCACTTTAATAAAGTGGGTATTGCAGCAAAGCCGTGCATATATATCTGGTGCTTACATGAAAGTGTAACTGTTAGAGAAGCAGGGGCCTACTCACCTCGAGAGGGCTGGTTCTCACCCAGCAGTCACCGCGGAGAAGGGTGGGATCGGCCTGCTGCATTGAGGCATGCGGTTGAGTCGGAATCGATTCGATTCAGTTGTGGGATTGTTTGGTTTGGGTCTGGGTGGTCTATTACGTGTGCGGTAGCATTACGGAAAAAGTTTGCAAGATGGTGACAGTTATCCACATGTGACAGAGACACACGGCATGAGCCACGTGTACTGCAGGAATGATGCCAAGAGACCTGCTTGATGCATGGCTGCCCCCACCTTCGGTTTGTAAAAAGTACAATATCTGTGCAGTGTTGTCAAGTGATGCACAATGCTGGCAGCAATGTGCCAGTGCTCATTGTTAGTTTCAGCAAGTGTGCTGCATTGACACCAGATGTTTTACACTGGGTAAACTAAAGGCAGCGGATTAAGGAATTCTGCACCATCTTTGCAACTTCTCTGAAGATCTAACCCTTTTCTGAAAAAAAAAATACTGATGTAAAACATACACAAATTTTTTGACAATCATATCATTTAGAAGTAGCTGTTCTGTGTAATAGTTTTTTTAAAAAAAATAAAATAGTAAGGACCCCAGAAAAGAAAATCCAGATACTGTGAGACCGAGGTGAAGGGTAAGATGTGGCTCGGAGGGGATGGTTTCAATTCGTAGGATGCACGGGTTTGGTTCTGTAGACACCGGTGTGTTCCTGCACATCTCCTTTCATGTGGCAACAGGGTTTCTTTGTGTCCCTGTGGCAGTTGCGTTCCACATGTCCTGTTGACACACAGAGATTTGAGCAGTGTTGTTGTCTTCACTGTACTGCTTAGAGGCACACATACCGGTGATGTCTCTTGGGGGTCTGGACTGGAAGGTTATTATGAACCAGATTCTTTTTCTTTCTCCTCCTCCTTCTTTTTAAGTGTAGTTTTAAAGTCCTGCTCACAAAAAAAGTTGATGGTTCACACCCAGCGACGACTTTACAGGGAAAAGGTCTGGTTGTCTGCTTCCGTAAAGATGGAAGACAGAGGGGTCGTTCGGTGTGCCCTGTGGAGTGACTGAGTCAGAAGCAGCGGCGACAGCTGGGGTTGGGGTGGAACTCTCTTCCGTCACACCAACGTGAGTCTCCCTGTGGAACGGAAGACTTATTTGATCGATGGCTATAGGGTACCATCGCACTTAGTTCTTCAACAGCCAGGCCTGTAGTTGCAGAATCGATTGCCGTCTCGGCTAGCAGAAGTTTTCAATTGCTACACCAAACCCCAGCGTGATAGTGCCTTTAGATTTCTGGCAAACTTTAAAAGAAGGGAGGAAAGCAACTCTGTCGCAGACTAAAGCTGTCATAAGATTTTGAAGAATCCTCAAAGTACCATGGACGGCCAGAAAAACAAACAAATGCCTCTTAGAAGTGTAGCCAGAATGGTCCCTAGAAGCGAGGGTGGCGAGACTGTGTCCCATGCACTTGGGACATGTTCTCAGGGGAGAACAGTTTCTGGAGAAGGACGTTGGCTCGGTCAAGTTGAGGGCAAAGGAAAAGGAGGAAGCTCCCCAACAAGTTGCGTTGACACGGTGGCTCCAACAAGGGTCACAGCAGTTTGTGGGGGTGGGGTGGGGGTGTGTGGGGTGGTTTGGTTTTACTGAACCTCGGGTGGCTGTGAATACGAACGGCACTCCATTTAAGAGCAGCAACATGACATACGCAACTTTTAACCCATAAAAAACAAAGAGCCATGCTCGGTCTTGTAAATGGTTTTCTAGGTGTTTTTTCTAACTTTGGTGAAAATAGGCATTGAAAGCATCAGACCACCTCTCTGTATGGCTTACAAAATAATGGTTTAGAGATTGGATTTTCTTGATCATCTTTATTCAGAATTGTGGCTAGCAATCTTAATCACATTTATGTTTCAACTTCTTAGATATGTGTGTGATGTGTGCTGATCTTGATAAGGAAATTTAGAAAAAGGGATGAGATTTCCGCACCGCCCCCCCCCCCACCCCTTTGCCGGAAGCTTATATTTGCCGTCCAACTGACTGTCATTTGTATCTATAGTCTACTTGGCTGCTGGGAGGCAGAATCTGCAGGGCTTCAGTGAAATGGAACGTTTGTAGTATAAATGGTACTGGATGATAGGTATCCAGCAGTTCTGTGTGGCACTTTAAGAGCAGGAGCTCATGAATTTTCACAAAGTATTAAGAGATAAGTGGAATCCCCCTTCATAGCTGAGGCTGGGAGAACTGTCTAGAGAGTGTGGGGCAGAAGGAATGAGTGCACTGCCTGTAATGTAGTCCATCATGTTAGCAGCTTCAGAAAATGTTACATTCATGATTATATGATCAACCTCAAATTTCTCTCCTTTTATGGGTAAAAAATGGTGTCTGAGGCCCGTTGGGGTGGCCTAGCACAGACTTTCCCAGGGTGACGAGCCTGGAAAACCGTCTCCTGTTCTAGCCTTGCTATGACTTATTCTACAGGTCCCCAAAGCCACCCTGAGATTCAATCAGCCATGCCACTTGTTCTCTGTCACCCAATTAATTGCTCAACACTCCTTCGTTGTGTGCTTCATTGATCACATGCCAACGAGTGTTGGCAGCCCTCGGGGACACGGTCTCAATGTGCTTTCTGGTCTGTGTTGGGCAACGGGAGTTGTTAGTGAGACCGAGAACTTGGCTCCAGAAACTAGGCCATAGGCCAAAGGCCTGGGCTTGTGTAGTTGAACAGCTGACAAATGAAATGCAGCTCTCCAGACACAGAGACTAGGTCAGGAGTCAGAAATAGAAAAGATGCATGACTGAAAGATGATTTTAGAAGAGGATTCTGAGGACTGGTTATGGCCTTCTTAGTCTGTAGGTATAAAAGTCTTCCAACTGCTTTTAGAGGAAGAGTCACAAAAATACAAAACTTGCTTTGTTGTCTCTTCAGTCTCCAAAAGTTGCCATTCTTCCGGGTTCAGTCCATGGCTGTACTCACCTTTTCTTTAGGAGACCTCATTCTCACCTCCTTGCTTCAAACACCCTCTCTCTTCTCAAACCTCTACCTTTACTTTGAGCTCACCATATCTGTGTGTCTGCTTTTTTGTATATTTCCACTTGAAATTACAATAAGGATTTTGAATTTAACACATAGAAAACAGAACTGTAATATTCTCCTCCTCAAACGGGTTCCTTTGTCTTTTCCATCTCAGTCAATGGCCTAGTCTGTTGCTCAGGTCAACAAGTAGGATCATTCTCTTTGATTCATATCCATATCCAATCTGTCAGTTAGGCATCTAAGTCCTCCGTTCAAAATAGATCCCTGGCGAATAAACTCCTGTGCATTTCCCCTCCCCATACCCCCCACCATCCCAAACATCTAGATACCACTGGGAGGCTCCAAACTGACCTTATCTCCTCCTTGCACCTGAAACAGGTGGTTTTCCATAGAAGAACCAAACAGAATGCTTCCATAGAATGTTAAGCAGTTCTTGTCCTTCTGCGCATAATCCTTCAGCTACTATAGTCAGGATAAAACCACATGCCGTGCCACGTTCTATCAGGCCCTGCATATGCTGCCTGGTAGCGTCATTTCCCACCATTCTTTGTCTAGCCCATTCTGCTCAGTGCTTGCCTTCTTGACTTGCAAATACTCCAAGTTCCTTCCACCCTCAAGGACTCTGCTGGAAGCACTCATAGGCTCTTCACACCTTTACTTCTTCGTTTAGTTCGTGACCTTTGTTTAGGGTGACCTCAAGTAGGAGAACTTTCCGAGCACAATATCTAAAATAGTCCATTCCTTTATAACTTATCCCCCGCACCGACTTATTTTTCTCTATAGGATTTAATAATCTGGAATCACATGTTTTCTTCATTTTCTCTAGACCACACATCATTTAAAGATGGTGACTTGTATTACTCATTGCAATTATATTCAACCCCTAAAGCCTAGCACATAAGACACATAAAGCTTAATAAATGTCTGCCAAATGAATGAATGAATCAAATCAATCCATCAGTGCTAGAAGGAAAAATCCCATACCTCTCGGCAACTCAAGGGACTAGTTTTACTCTAAAGGAGAGAATGGGAGAGTGGGATATTCCTTGCATGAAGAAAGGTCTAACTCAGTAACACAGCAGTCTCTATGACTCTTGATCTTGGCATTTCTGGTACGATGGTCTCTTGGATGAAGTTAGGGCCTTCAACCTTTGTCCTTTCTTTTTCTATAAGAGAAGGGAACAGGTTCAACTATCTGCCCGAGATCTGGTGCTTTACACCCAGCAGCCCATGTTCAAGAAGGTGAAATTTAGCTAGAGTCCACCGTTCCTATTTGAGCGACTTTCTCAAGATATCCATCTTACTATCTTAGATAGTGTAGGCTAAATGCTTAATCCAGTGGTTGTCTAAGCGTGGCCTTGGGATCAGCAGCATCAGTGTCAACTGGAAGCTTGTTCAAATTGGGAATTCTCAGACCTCATCCCAGACTGACTGCATCGGAGTCTCTGGGATTAGATCCCAGCAATTTAAGTTTTAATGGCTTAGTGGTATAAATCTCACTATCCATGCCAGTTGCCCAGATTCTACCCAAGCCAACGCACCATGTCATTGGAGGCCTGCCTATCAGGGGGTGATCATTCCTCTGATATACTCACAGCAAGGGTTCAACAGGAAGTTGTGTAGTGATAATTATTTATTATAACACCATTATAGTGATCATGAGAGAGAGAAAAGAGCATTAGAAGTTACATATATATCCTTTCATGGTGCATGCTCACCTTCGTACCGCTAGATGGTCCATGGAGAGGGAGATGGGAGAGCTGCAGCCTGGATGGAGGCAGGCTGGTCCGAAGCAGGCTTGAGAGAGGCAGGCTTCTTCTCTATCCTATATCCCATCCCTATATACCCTCTGGAGCCAAGTCAGACCCCTAATTATAGGCAAGGACATACGTCACAGGAGAGGGCTGTCCCAAGGCCATATAGTGACAAGGGATGTGGTCTCAGGAATGTCTACGTGACTATGTGGAGAGAGGAGTGAAAAGACTGGGCCTTAATCTGTGGAGGTAGATAAGCATTTCTATCAGGCTAGGGGCCATTAATAATGGCTCTTGAATCGGGCCCACAGGCTTGGGAAGCGAGCCATCATCCTAATAACAGGGGAGTTAGCTCTAGTTAGGCAACACAAAAGGCCTTAAGTAATTGGGACTTCTATAATAAATGCTGGTAAATAGTCTGGTTAATCTTTGTAGCATAATAATTATGGAGAAGTCTTGCCTTCACCCCACACCTGGCCATTGCTATGAAGCTGGACAGGTTTCAGTAGTACGTCCAGGCTACAACAGACTAAGAGGAAAAGTCTGATGATCGCCTTCTGAAAATCAGTCAATGGAAGTCCCATGGATCACAATGGTTATACATATTGGGCTCCTCTAGTACTTGCAGTCATCATGAGTCAGAGGCTATTTCACAATAATGAGATCCAACAATAGTTAACCACAGGCGATTGTGATGCACAGTAAAGTTTGACAAGCACTGGTTCATACTCACAGCTCTAAAGTCTCAGTGGGTTCATGGAAACAGAGAGCTTTTTATGCTATGTCAACAGTTTGGTACAAGGTTTTCTAGAGCTTGGCGCTCTAGAATTGCTTTCCTCCAAACAGTGACTAAGATGTTCATGCTCTTTCCATCTCGAAGATCCATTGTGTTCTAGGCTTAATTGTCATTGTCTTTGCGTCTTTGCTCTTATATGTCTCTTCCTCCGCTTAATAATGATCACAACACAAGTCTAACAGTTGTTGCAGGGCTGAGTCATTTTACCCAAGGGAGAAGTTCTTCTGGGCCTTGGCTCATCAAAATAGTTTCAATCTAATCTCTGATGAATGAAGGCCTAAAAACAGTTATTAGTATTATTTTTTAAATTATACTCTAACTTCTGGATGCTACTGCCTTTTGCTTCTGTGTAAGCTGTTCCTTCTTCAGGCCCTCTTCTCTTTGGAGCAATGATTTACTAAAAGACAGTCCATGAAAGTAATAGATGCTAATGTTTTAATTCAGCCACTTTCCCTAGAGCTAATGATCCAGGGCCTATGTAGTCTTTAGGCAGCACTTCTGCAGATGTGTTCTGTTACTGCTTAACAAGAGTTGCTATCTCGCCAGCCTTGAAAATCAATATTGTTGTCACTACTACCTTCTCTGAAGCCAATGCTATAGAGTTAAGAATTTTGTTGTAAATCCCTGCATCTGAAGTTTGTCTAAAGTAGCACGCACAAACAGCCACTGAATCTTAATGTCTTGAAAAGATGAAAGTTTATTTCTTGCTCAATGTAACCATCCCATACAGATGCTCATGTTCAGTGACTCTGCTGGGCAAATGGTTCTGCTGAGTCACTCAAGAACCCAGATTCCTTCCATCTGTGGTTCTGCTGTATTCTGGAGCTTTGTTTCTTTTGACATACAGTTGTGGGCTGGGTTGAACTAGAGGAAGGAATTGTACAAGAAGTATTTTTGAGACCTGCCTGGAGATGCTGTTCATTCTTTCTGTCCACATTCCATGGTCCAAATCTTAGCGCTAAGTCAAACTACAAAGAAAGTTTGAATAGAGCATAACAGTGAATCCAAGGAAAAGGAAAAAATGGTTTGCTGAGCAACTGCCACTGTGTTAGTCTGGGTAGACTAGAGAAACCAATCCATAGAAACTCATAGGTGTATAAGAGAGAATCTTATATAAAGGGTAATTGTACATTAAGACAGCATCCAACCCAGTCCAGTTTAAGCCCATCAGTCCAATATTAGTCCATATGTCTGATACCAATCTGTAAAGTCTTCTTCAGAATCACAAAATACATGCAATGATGCTGAATGCAGAAAGATCACAGGCTAGTGAATGGGAAGTCTTGTGGCTCCAGTGGCATTGTAAGCATCTCTGCACTGGCAGGGGTCTCCACATAGCTTCACCCGCTTCCAGGGCTGCATCAGGATAGGTGTTCTTGTGGCTTCTCCTCAGGGATGTCTCCAAGGGAGTCAGCAGAGAGAGAGTGTGTCTCCCACCTCCAAGAAGAAAATACCAGGGATTCCTGGAATGCTCACACAGAGACCTTATTGGCAATGATCTGATGATCCAATTGACAGACTAGACTCTACCCCTTCACTCTCAATCCTCTCAAATCCCAAATTAAGATTATGTAATACTCTGATAATGTAATACCAGATTATGTAATACCACCACCACTTCTTGTTCTTATCTTCTAAGCCTACTCATCTGTACCTAATTCCCTCATGTGTCCTCCCATTCATATTCTTTCCTAAAAAAACTCATAATTTTGGAGTCATTTGTAATTTGGAATCAGATAAAGTCTTCTTCCCCCTGGTGCTACTTCATCCTGCCATCTTCATCTTCATCTGTCAGGCTGTGGCCTGGTAGCAGCTGAAACAGATTTGGAGAAAAGAATAGTATAAACTCTTCAGCACTTTCATGGCAGAGGCACACTGTGCATGTTTTTGGGTCTAACATCATAAGATTCTATAGTTTGCATTGTTTTCAATTCTAAGAGACAGAAACACTTAAAACTATAGAAGCTAAAAAAAATCTGTAGAAGCTACAGAGACAGAACTAGAACCAATGGGTAAGAATCCACAGTGCTAGATTTCCGTTCTGTTTAATGAAGACTATAATGTAAATTGGTAACCTTTCTATCTGTGTTTATACAGAATGGGTTATTTCAAAAGAAATTAAATTCTCTGTCACAGTCAGCATTCCAGTTGAATCTGTGCAGGGGGTTATAGAAGGAAAATCCTTGAGTTGAGGGACCAAGTTGATGCCTAAGGTCTTTGCAACTTTAAGACTATATCAAGTTTTAGAATCCTCTTGTGTCAATAATTATTTTTTCAGAATCCTCTTGAGACCTTTCTTTCTGTACTTAGTCATTTTTCTCCAATAAAATAGAAAGCCTATCTTAGTTTAAAAGTTGCAGTGTTATCATGCTCCCGGTTCTACCAGACAGGTCCGGCTAGAACAGGGGATGTACACTGGAGTCGGACACATGGGGAATTTAGGATAGATGTTCCCTCAGGACGAGTGATGGGAGTGGTGATACTGGGAGGGTGGAGGGATGGTGGAGTAGAAAGAGGGAACCAATTTCAGGGATCTACATATAACCTTCTCTCTGGGCAGAGTAGACTTGCCCCTCTGGCTGATAACATGAGGGTCACAGTTTAAACCCACCATTTGCTCCATGAGGGAAAGGTGAATCAGTCTGCATCTCTAGTCTCGTCGTTTGCTGTGAAGCAGGTCCTCTCTGCCCTATAGAATTGGTGGAGGAGAATTCTGGTAGCTAGGACTGATCTTAGGAAAGCACACCTAGAAGTTGTTCTGTGTAACTCGACCTGACTTCCTTCCTGGCCTGTGTCTGGCACCACGAGAGCACACCCTTCTGAAGCGGCCCGGGATGCCTTAATCTTGCTTCCCTTGGAATCTCTTCCTGTTGCTCTCTCATCACCAGGTTTCTGACTTGGCCACCCCATTTCCCATTCATTGTCTTTCCGTGGGACTCCTCCTTTATCCTGGCTCCTATCTTGACTTCCCACAAACAGAACCCTGCCTCTCTGTTCCCCTATCTTGTTATTATGACTGCCTTGACTTGAGCCAGGTTTCCTTCTAGGAGGAGAGAGACAGGAGTACATCCTTCAAATAACTTAGGGCATTGTACCATGGTTCCTGATCTGTTGAGCCAGCACAATTGAGACTCATTTTTGCACCTGGTCTTAGTGAAAGACTAATATGGTTATCAGACAACCAAATCCACTGTCATCTAGTTTGATTCCAAATCTTAGTAACTGTATATAGCCCTAAGACTGTAAATCTGTATATCAGGGGTCCCAAGACGAAATCTTTACAGGAGCAGACAGTCTCATATTTCTCTTTCATGGGGCGGCTAGTGGCTTTGAACTGCCAACCTGCGGTTAGCAGGCCAATGATGAATCCAGTATACCACCAGAGCTCCTTAATCTGTCCACAGTCTACTTCACCAGTAATGAAATAATAACCAGAGAGGGAAACCGAGTTCTTAAATACAGTAGTACTTCTGTCTGCCAAACTCAGCAACTTAGAACAGATCTGAGAATGAGGGATAAAGCAAAAGAAGCTTTTAACACATCCAGATGATGTTGGATCTTTTAGACCCTACAATGGTGTGTTTCTCATTTTCCATCTTTATAATCATAATAATCACATAAATAGCACTTGCTGTGTTCTAAGTGCTTTATATGTTTCAGTTCTTCTAATGCCAACATCAGTCCTGTGCAGCGTATACTATTATTAGTCCCAATTTAACAGATGAGCAAACTGAGAGTTGGATAAGTGGAAGCATTTTCCCAGAGTCCCACAGCTTGTGGCGTGAGAGCGAGGATTCAAACCCGGATGCACAATCATCTCATATACCGACCCTTGAATTCTCTAACGCATAATTTTAAAAGGCCTGGTTAACTGGTTTCCTAGACCCCCGCAGATCAGAAGTTACACATTCAAAAGAGACTAAAGTGATCTACGAGTCCCACTTTCTCATGTCTCTCCTCATACAACACTTATTCAAGAGTGAGAATGCATTTGTGCAAGAATGGTCTATATAATGCTAGTTACAATAGAAAAATAATTTAAAGCAATCCAGAAGTTCAATATAACCTTTATGGTGATTGCATTTCTGAATAGCCCTCATCATCTTTTATGGGTCTAATTAAGAGAATATAAATGAATATATACCTGGTTGGGAGGTTGTGCTGATGGCTGTGAGTAGCAGGGTCTGGAGTGATTCCTAAACTCCATAAGCAACTAGGGGAGAAAGACTAGGCACTTTCTCCTCCCATACAGAGCTAGAAGTCCTCAGAGGCAGGTCTACACTGCCTTTAGGATAGCTGTGAGTCGTAATTGCTTTGATGGCAGTGAGGATTTGGTTTTTTGGTTTTTCATGATAAAGCAACTATAAACCTGTACAAACGATCACTGTGCTATTTGTTTGTGTGTTGGATAACAGAGAGGACCCATGAATCCTAAGCAGAGAAAAACAAACCGGAAGAATTCCATCAGCACCCAGACTGGATACTTAGAGGTTGTTCCGAATTTGGCGGAAAAATGGATCATCCAAACGGAATTGAAGGAACAGAATTCCAGGGAAGAGGAAGTCAGGTAGAATTCCTGAAATCTTTCTAGGAAGTGAGCACGTGTCCTCAAACTATGGCCCACGGGCCACGTGTGGCCCACCAAGGACATTTATCTGGCCCACCGGGTGTTTTTGCCACCGCTTCCTTCCTGCTTAGCAGTCGACTCATCTGGGGCCTGCAGTGAGTTTGTTCATAGTTTTTTTGGTTGTTGTTGTTTATTTTTAACTATAGTCTGGGTCTCCAATGGCCTGAGGGACAGTGAACTGGCCCCTTGTTTAAAAAGTGAGGACCCCTGCTCTTGAGTCTTTGACTGGGTAACAAATAGAGGGCAGCGCTCTCAAGAAGTTGGCAAGAACAACTTTTAAGGACAGAAAACTTGCCCTGTAGCCAGAAGATTGAGACAGAGCTGTTTTTTGGACAGAGTTGTTTATAGATGCTGTTTAGTAGATTCCACCCTTTTGCCATACTGCCATGGGAACCCTGACATCATTCCTGTCATCAAGATAGAAATCATGTTTTCCAATCACTTGTCTTCTCTCTTCTTCCATCCCAGCTTTCATATTCTAATCACTAAAAATTACCAAAGCACCTCGGTCACTTCTAGACTGTAGGAGTTGGTGAACACCTTTCATTTTCTTTTCATTTTGAGTTGTACCACATCAGCAACTCTTGGTCCCCAAAGCTTGACTCCATATACATCATTGACATAGACTCTTAACTCTGAGAA